>JBBPQO010000159.1:0-15363 GCA_038092535.1 Xerocomus subilludens | reverse complement strand
GTGGGCCTGGAGTAAGGTGGTATATGTCAGCGGATGATGGTGGGTGGGCCCAGGGTGGGGTGGAGAATATGTACCAATAATGGGGACAGGCCCAGAGGGTGGGGTATATACCCTAGGGTTGGCAGGTGGGCCCATTGTGGGGGCCAGTATGTGGCCAAACATTGGCAGGCAGGCCTGGGATAGAATAGAGTATATACTCCAGTGCTGGTGGCCAGGCCCAGGCTGGGGTAGAGTGTATAACCAGATATTGGCATCTGAGCCTGGGATGCAGTTAGATGTGTTGCCTGATGTTGGTGGAAATGCCTGTGATGTGGTAGGGTATATATTCCAGTGCTGGCAGCCAGGCCCATGGTGGGTTCAGCCAATGTCACCCACAAATGGTGACCAGGCTTGGAGTGGCATAGGGTACATACTCAAATATTGGTGGCCAGTCCTGTAGAGGATTTGGCCTATGCTACTGAATCATGGCAACCAGGCTCTGGGCAGGCTGAGATATGTAGCCCCATGCTGGTGGTCCAGCCCCTGCTGGTGTATATGCCCTGATGTTGACAGCCAGATTCATGGTGGATGTGGCCTATGTTGCCTAAAATTGATGACTGGGCCTACAGCAGGGTGTGGTGTGTCACCCACTATTGGTGAGCAGGCCCAGGAAGGATTGGACAGGGTGAGGTGTGTCACCTGATATTGGTGACCAGGCCAGGGGTGTGTGGTATAATATTGCTGGGCAAGCCCAGGATGGGCTTGGGTGTGTTGCCCAATGTTGGCAGGGATAGTTGCAGTGTTTGATTGTGGCCACATGAATACTGATGTATGCCATATTCATTAGCTGCATAATCTGTATGCTTGATATACTTTTGGAATCACTATTAATTGGTTTTCATATATTAGAACCCATCCTGGACACAGTACTTGATACTGAGCTAGGCCAGGCATCTTTGGCAATGGCATTCAATGACAATGTATGCCATATGCCAGAATATCATTGGCTGCATATTCTGGGTACTGTACTCGATAGGCCAAAATGGGCTGAAATGCTTTGGGCTAACCCAACATGCACCTCTAATACATGTATATTGGCCCTTTTGAGCTGATTTGTATTGCATGAAGAACTATTTCAACCCAGTAGCTGATTGTATGCCTGGTACACAATGCCAAAATATTTGAGAATCCTGGATGGATTCTAATATGTGGTGGCAGCATCAGGCATACTATAGTTACCAAGTAGTTTGGAGTAATATATGTAGAAACATGGAAATTTGTTTCAGACTCTTTCTTTGCACTGGTTCTTATTTTTAAAAAATTCCTGACATACTATGCACTCATGTGATTCTGCCCAAGGGAAAAAAATCCAGCTTAAATATTGGACATTTGATTGGTATTGTGACTTCTGTTTAGAGCGTCCTCTATGTATAATGATCAAAAGATCCTTCATATACTGTGCACATGGATGATTGTGCAGAAGATATAGATATATAGTCCTTGACAATAGATAACATAATGTATTGCATATGGTGATTACACACTATAATAATCACATATCTGCAGATTTTGGCTGGTGTCATACAAGAGATGTAATGTGTTTGTTGGCTTGGTCGGATATCAGGGATGGAATGTAGGATTCCAGTAATACAATCAGGGCGACCAACCTCAACACTGAACATAGCAGAAAGGTGGAGAATATGTATTAGAAGTAGTAATTGCAAGCACAGAGGTTTGTTGAGTGGATAAATGAAAATTCAAGTGAAGACATGAACAAGTGATCCCCACAAACACGCAGATAATGGAAATGTGGAGAGAGTAGGAACAACGAAAATGGAACAACGAGCAAACAAACACTTGAACCCGCCAAAGTCAACAATGGTATTGTGTATAATGTAGTGATTACAAACACACACGTTTCGACGAACCTTCAATTTGACTGGGGGCATCTAACAATCTCTTCTGAATAACTCTCTCCTCCATCTCTCCTCTGCATGCCAACTCTTGTGCCATCTCCAACGATGCAATACGACAAACCAATTTGAACGGGCCATAAACTTTGTCAGAGAGGAGTTCAAGCATGGCAGTATGCAAAAGCGCAATAGCAGGACAGAATAGAAGAAACCATGAGACGTTGAATTTCGGACAGTGGAAGATACCTGCCCCCCGCGATGTCACAAGGCCTATGCATACAAGGTTGAAAGGAACAATCTCCTTCGGATCTAAAAAGAAAAGTATCAGGCTTGCTTTATTGAGCGAGCAGAGAGATGCAGACAATGTTTTTTTGTCCAAGCATCACCAAGTGCACCTTTGTGTGCCTGCATATGCACTTTGAGAGGAGACACCTCCTTATAGAGCACAATGATGAAGGTGGTCATCATGACCACAAAAGCTTTCGGATTCCGGTTTCCTTTTCGACTTGGGGATTTATTCTGTGTCCAAACGGCTTCACGAACAAGCGAGGTCGAGTCAGAAGCAGACGAGATAGTAGGCATTGTGCTATTGTGGCTGGTCTTGGGGAGGAATTTGCTAAACATAATTGCATATACGAGGGCGAGTTTGTGCAGAGAGCGCGTGCCATCATAGTTGTCTCTGACCCAAAGGTATGTATTCTTGACATATGAATCGTCGGGCACCGTGGGCCAAACCATGGATTCTATGTTCCATTCTTTGGATAAGACATTCCTAGGAATGACATCACGCAGATCGCGAAGAACCAGGCCAGAGGTTGACCACTCAGCATGTGTACCAGTTGCCATTATATGTTGGGTTGCGACGTCAAGCGCCTGCAAGCGTGGATTTGAGTGGATATGCGGAGGATTCGGTGATGACTGGCCAAGATTGTCCCAAACAGAATAGACGACAGTGGTAAATGGGCGACCAGGAATGCCAGTGGGGTTTGGGACCCAAGGAATGTTGTATATCTTGGATGTTGTACATGCCATGCAAATGATTGATTTGACAAGTTGCTGGGTTTCATTGTCCTTAATGTCTTTCTGCAAGATGTTGGATGCCTCTTTCAGGATGATACGGAAGAGAGACAATGTGCGCCCTGCCTTCCAAAAAGGGGGAAGGACACGATGACCTTCAGAAGTGGCAGATTCGATAATCTCGTTTGCAAACCAGCTGAGAGATTTTTGCCCTATTGTTGCCTGAGGAAGGCCAAGTCTAAGATTGTCACGGTCGGACCGAACAGCATCGACCAGCTGGTGATAAGCATTGTTCGCATAGGCCAAAGGATGTGCTTGCTGCTTCCATGCCTTGATAGCTTTGTCGCATGCTAGTGATTCCGGGTGCACCAATGGATTTTGATCGTCTAATGTACCCTTTATGTCATCTTGCATGGCTGTAGTGACCAAAGAGACCACATCCAAGACAAAGACATGCTTTCTCGCACCCATACAGAATATACTGGTGTGTGAGAGGGATTGTCGGATGATAATGCTCTGGAAGGTGGAGTAATGCATGCTGCAGACAAAAGATGGCCTGGTAGTTCTATTGTGCTCAACGGTGAGCAAAACTCCACATTTCTCCACCCTGCAGAATTGCAGTAAATTGGCACTCACATCAAAATGATCCTGTCCATATGTGACCACCTGTGATTTCTTGCTTGAAAGAAGAGGGTCCTCGTTGCGTGTCGGCCATTGATGTTGCCAGATATCGACATGAAATGGCAGGAGATGAGACAAGATGATTACCTCCGGCAGGCAAGGAAGTCTGTCGGTGACGAGGCTTAAGGACAACCACAATGGGTCCATCAAACCCTTCATCAACACCCTTGTGTTTCCGGTGTGCATGTAATTCAGGGACCGCTCCGGAACAGCTATCAGTTCGACCCAATATGGTTTCAGCATCATCATATTCCTGAGATCAGCCATGAACCTCTCGAGAATGCTCTGCTGCAGTGAACAAATGCCATATGATGTCCACTCAAACACTTCTGGCCAGATCTGTCATACTTACACATCAACATGTCATAGCACAAAGATGGTGTCCTTCATACCTTTGGTTTGAATATCACAAGATGGTCTTTAAGTGTTTCAAGAACCTGACCATGCGACCAGAGCTTTGTCAATGGCACAATGATATCCTCAAATAATGTTCTATATGACACTTGAGAAAACCCACTGCTGTAATGTTGCTCACTCACCTGCCATTCCGACGCCCCACAGGAATGTGTCTGACATCGATACGGTACACATTTTTGACACACGTTGAAGTGTCCACATTGATACCAGTGATCTTCTCATGGTATCGATCACATGGCAATGCTTCTGGAATTGTTCTCGGAATCTTATTGCCTTGTTCTTGTTGGCCTCAGTCCTCTGAAAAGTGCCGGCGAATGCTGCTGTAATGGCACCAACTTGAACCTCATGATATTGCCCTGATGTTCACACCCAGTGAGACAGCATGTTGTAGCCCCGTGAGGCTATTCCTTCAATAAGGGCATTGTACCCTAGTAGCAAATTGTTTTCAATATCATCGTCGTCGTCCTGGTCGAATAATCTTCGGACGCACTGGTTCAATTCTGTGAGCTGCCGTGCAAAGGGCGTCATAAGTCCATTGGCTTGGAAATGGCCGATGGTCCGCAGGCCTGCCATTGGGTAGACATAATGGGGGGTAATCCTGATATCCCCCATTTGCCCATTGGCGTCCAGTCCCTCTTCGATCTTGAATAGTTCATGGATGGTGTCAAGTTTGAACACCATCCCATTCAATCCCTGGTCTTCTCCAATTATTGCCTCTCTCCGTGGTATTCGCATCCCATTCCTATCGAAAATGGTGTTCTCATTTCCATTTTCATCCTCCAGTGGATGGTATTCCAGGTCAACAATCTCCCTTTCCTCTGGATCAGGAGAGTCGTAGATGTCCATTCCATATTGTTCACGGATCGTGGCCACAGGGATCGGTTGCCATTCCATCACTTCTGCAGATCTATAACCGATGAGTACCACAATACACAAAATAACTTTTGCTTGCATACTGAATGTGTGTGGCAAGCGCAAACGTTAGGCGTCGCATATGCTTGTAGGTGTGCAGACGATTCCAATGACGGCCTTCCTCTGCTAGCGTTTGGTCTCCTCCTTGGCAAATCGGCTGGTTCTGCCCATATCGCACTGCGATTGTGATTGGAACATTCTCCCGAAGAAACCGACTCTCCTTCCAGCCTGCCTTTTCAGTCTGTGTTGCGTCATCCACCCAATCATCCCACCCATCTTCAATCGCCTCGTGCAATGACTGCACATCTGTCCGCCGCATTTCATGGATGACTCGATCATTCCCACCCATTCCCCTGTCATTCATATGAGTTCGGGCTTGCATTCCCGCATTTCCGCACATTGCGGATTTGCGTGATTTTCATCAGACGCCACTCACATTATATTCGTACTCGCTCTGATGCTCCTCGCCGACAGTTCAGGACAGTCCTCTCGCAAGTAGATATCGCGGAAACCTTGCTTCTTCAGCTGCGATGCAAGGTACACAATTACCTGCCAGTACCGCTCCTCGGAGAGGTTCGTGTCTGTCCCTTCGTAATCCCCCATTTCTTCTCCACCTGCACCACCATCTACCCCCTCATCCATCAATTCGTCGTCCACGAATCGACGTGGGACCATCGCAAGCCAGATTTCCTCTTGATGGTATGTTCCTATATAAAGCATCCTACCACTCGGACTGAACTCTAGGTCCCCGTACCGTGCCCGCCATTGTTTCTCTCTCCGGTGCAGATCCAGTCGGAACACGTAGCTAGGATCCCCTCGTGACGTCGGCAACAGCACATGCAGGCCTCTCTTCGCTGGCACAAGCAGGTAGTAATCGAGGAAGTGTTCCCGCACGCCCCATGCTAGTTGTCGGTCGTCCTTCTCATAGACAAACTCCCTATCGATTTCAACCCGGTGCCGCTTCCGCAGTCGCTCCATCGCAGTTCGCTTCTTTCCTTCCATGAAGTCCTTTCGCAATGTCGACAATTTCAGCTTCCTGGGTGGCACATTACCAAAGCCTGTCACTAGCGCCCTGCCTTCCAAGTGGTCGAGCGCTATGATTTGCTCAACCTCTTGTTGAGCTACTCCGTCATCCGCTTGCATGTCCTCTGGCAAATCTCCAACTCGGAATGGTTGTACCTCCCTATATCACTTTGCGTTATTTCACTCCACCTCAATTATTCTCCGCACTTACTCCATTGTCTGGCTTTCCCCTTGCCTATATCGTCTTGTATAATGATTTCGGTCTATTGTTGGGTTTGCTCTAGCCGTTGTTCAACTTTGTTTGTCTCTGTCTGAGTTTCGCTTCGCCTTCATTTCGCTTAACATCCTGCATTACCTAAGTTTGCTTACTTCCAGCCATCATACTGTTCTCTTTCTTTCTTTACTGCTTACTAGAGCGTTCTACAGATTGCTTCTTCAAGCGACCAAAAATGATGCTATTCTTTGTGGTTTATGTTGTACCATACTCCAGTGTTTGTGTTCTACCTTGTAATATGTGTATAAGGTGATTTAAAATACCAAACCTGTGTTTGTCATTTTCTGATTGCACATATGACTCTTGTATAGATTTATTGTTGGCCAGGTGATCTACAACACTGAACTTGTCACATTATATGCAAGATGTTGTATGATAATGCATAACTTTCAAAAAGGCCCAGTTGGGATTCATGGAACAGCTCATACATGTATTTCCACTGGCAACATTCACACAATATCACACATAGTTGGGCAGTGGATGGTTGCCTTTGTGTCAATAACAGTGTTGGAGAAGATGGTAGTAAGATCCTCCCTCTCTGGCCAACATTACATTTATCATTTCAGCTATGGGCCAGCAGGATGGCCCACAAGCATTGTTACCATAATGGAACCTTGGCCATTGTTTTATTAAATCCAAAAGAAAGCACCAGTCCCATATCCACTGCCAAATGATGGTTATGTCAGCATTCTGTAATCTCATTCCCATTCCAACACAATGAACACCCTCAGCAGAATCCTTTGCAATGGCCAGGGTCAATTTGAACTTTGGCTGGTGGTAAAGGAATTTGGCAGAATATGGAAGAGCAATTCAAGCTCTCTGATGGAATAAATCTGTTTGTCATCCACAAGACTATTTTCATTCACTTTATCTTCAACACTGACAAGGCTACCAGTCAGGCAAGTGATCATTTACCTGCCCAGATATTTGTTGCCAATGCTCTTGCATATGCCCCAGGGCATGTCTTTAATGTGTGGGAGTGTTGACTCATTGCTTTTGCCAGGTATATCACATGAACAACCATATGTGAGTGTCTTAACATATGCCTGTGCAAACTAACATTGAAAGCAATGTCATGCCACAGGCACTGCTGCCAATAACTCAAACCAGGCACCCAGCACAGAGGCAATTGGAGTCTATGGCTAAGGCATTGAAGGAGGACAAGGCACCAACATACAAACACAAGGGGAATGAGAATGGGAAGTTGCATGAAGGCAAACACTGGATGGAATGCTGGTTAGCTGTTAGTGCAGATACTATATGGCAATTGTATACACATACCTTTGACATCCGAATTAATGCTATCAGGCAATACATCATTGCCATCCATGTTCATAGAGAAACCATCCACCTCACTGGTCTCAAGACCAAGCTCATTGCCTGAATGCAGAAAACATGATACCAGTGATTTCTCTTCTTCCATTTCACTTTGCATAGCTTCAAGATAGTCCTGGACCATGTATGTGCAATCTGATGATATCTCACTTCAAAGATCAGCAAACAGATATTCATGCTTGGTTGCTAGCACTTGTACTTCTGAATCAGAAAGCATCAAAGACAATGGCAGCAGATCCAAATTGTCAGTGAAAATGGTAGGATCCATGGAAATACAAGGCTTGGGATCTCTGTTGACTGCAACCAAATAAATGTCCAGGTGGACTGGTTCACTGAGAGAATTTTGAGAAGCCTTGAGATACCACTATGCTTGCATGTCACTATGTGTCCTGGAACATGACTGCACTGCATTGTGTTTTTACTATGCCTTTCACAGATCTTGTATTTGATCAGTCCAGAGTCACAATCTTCAAATACTGGATAATAAGGTTAATCATTAACAAGAAGGCAGAAAGAGGATATAGCTACCATTGGAATCCAAGGTGGCCGAGTTCCTAGTGTTGCATGACTTGGGCATGTTGAGGGTAGTAGTGAGAGAGTGAGGAACAATTGATGGTCTGAGAGAGAAAATATATGCTTTTGAGCATGATGGCAGTGTACAACCTTGCATGCAGCCCAGTATGTAAAAAACTCAATAGGTTCCTGATGAAAAGGAATGAGTGTAGTGATCAATCACAATTCCAAACCAATCATCAAAGACCAAAAGTCACATGACCCATTGATTTGTTTGAACTTGTGGTCACAATGTAACTTGCCTCCCAGTCTTCAACTCATCAAGGTGCTGCACCTTTATGCAGTCAGTCACAGTCTTTGCTGAAACCATCCATTCAGATAATGGTTGTACCATTTAACCTATTTTTTTGACCATCAATTTTTCTGGGGCTGCCACACTTTTGCCCTCTCAAGTTGTAAGTCCAACCATGTCCATTCAGATCTCCCAACTGACAAATGGTTCAGCCAATAAAAGTGTCCATCACACTGCCCAATGATCTTGCTGGCCAACTATTTGCTGTTATTGGGGAGGATGATGTCCTTCTGAGAGATACAGTGCAAATACTCTTGTAAGTATAGTACCTGGATTGATGAATGTACTCACTGAGAGACATCATTCTAGATCAAGTTTTTGTTTTTTGTCAGAGAAAACCCTTTGACTATCATGACAAAGGGCATTGGCACTCCCTTTCGGACAATACTCAGGACATGCTTGAAACTGACAAGGGTGATGACCAGACCTCTCATGCAAGACATTTTCTGGTGGTGTTCATCACCACTTTTCCATCTTTCCCTTCTGGCAAAAGGACTGCATGGGACAAGGGCATCTGTATGGATGGGACTTTCATTGCAACCTGGCTCAGGGACACTGCACTACAACAACTCAGAATAACTCAGACACACAAGGAAGTATATCATTATATTGTTTAAGAGCTGAGGGTGTTATCCTAGGCTCCAACTAGGAACTAACAAAGGCCTTGATGATTGAAGAGACTTGACTAAGAGCTAGGCTGGTGATAACTCACCCACAGCTTTGCTAACTAACTCCTGTGAAGTGAATCTCAAGGAGGATGAAGGACATCTACCAAAGGGGATTCCTTATGATCCAGACAATAGAGCAATTGACAAGATTCAAGTATGAAAGTGGTACAAGGAGTATAAGGGTGAACAAGCTTGGAAGTCCACAAAGTGGACACCAAGTTAATATAGTACACAGGAGAAATTCAGGGCAGGACAAGGAACATAGAAGAAATGGATGGAAGGAAAGAAAAGTAAGGATATGTGAGAGAGACGGAAAATGAAGTAAACCTGATTATGAGCAAATGAATGACAGATATGATGGAAGGAGTGTGTAATCAGGTATGAGATAAGATAAGCAAGAGAGAGAAAGAAAAGGGCAAATCATAACATTATCCCCTGGTTACATCTGAAACTCCAGAAAAGGATAACAAATAAATGGTGTGAGTCAAAAGTTCCCATAAGAGGCATCCAGGAAACCTGTCATGTTTGCCTCTCTCTCTTTATCCCATGTAAAGTTCTCCTGGATATCTAGGTCTGGATAAGGAGTCAGAGAGCAACAACAGGAACAGCTGGAATTATGACATTCGAAGGCACAAGTGTAGGGTGGTTGGTGTGAGGAGGAGGGACAGGGTGAGGAGATGGGGAAGGGAGAGGTCTCCTGTTTTTACCAGTGATGGGGGGAAGGAGTGAGGGTAATGATGGCCTGGTAGGAAGGGCAATGAGGGCAATGGTGTTGTGTGTGACCTGAAGAGAACTCTTGACAGATTGGACACTTGTAATAAGGGTAATCAATCCTTTGATGACCAAGGCAATGACACTCAAAGCAAGCTTCATGGAAGTGAGGGTGGTTGGAGGAGATGGGGCCATCATGGAATTCACCATAGATAGTTCCTTGGATATGAACTTTATGACTTAGCTTGGCTTGCATGACAGCCAAATTTTCTTTGGCAGAAAGTGGGGAGGAAGACACAGAAATGTTGGAAGAGGAAGGAAGTTCAAGAATGATCATACTGTAAAGGTCCCTGAGATATCTGTCTAAGTTGACAAGGAAATCCAACATTCCAAGCTGAAAGAGGGCAGCATCCAGGTTGCCCTGGATGTCTGAGTAGACTTGTCAAATGAAATAAAGACGATGAGCAAAGCTAGCCTTGGAGGCTGTGAGGAAGATCCTCTTTCCTAAATGTTCATTCTGAGAGTAGGCTTGATAGAGGGCCCAGAGAGGAGACTCCATATCCAAGTGACTTCCAATAGAAAGTGCAAGTCTAGAGTCTTGAAAATGGCAGATCCATGGCCATTGGCAGAAATGCCTTACTCAGTATAGTGCCAATTTCATTCCCAGTGCCAGAACCGTTGACAGCAAAATTATGGAGACACTTTGGGCATCACTCAATATTATCCTGCCATCAGCATGTGGCATTTAGCAGCCCATTGGCAGGAACTCCTAGACTATCAAATGAATGATTCAAATTTCCTGAAGATGATCAAAATGAGTGAGCAAAGAATTAGCTATTTATTTTGGTAACAACTCACTCTCAGAAGGCCACTTCCTAAAGCGAAAGTTTGGCAGTGCCATCAAAGCATATGGCAAAGTGGCAGCAGCATTTGAAAGGCCAGATGAAGCTGTACCAGAGAAAGAATGGATGGAATGGAAGGCTTCAGTGCAACATGCCATGAGTGAATGTCAGACAAATCCAAGAGTAATGGACATGTTTGAGATTCAAATGGATTGAGGTGAGTTCAATCAGTTTCACCTCTGGTAATTCATTGATTGGCAATAGTACTGATGGTCAAAGTAATGGAACTAGACTTGCTAGCATCCAGATCAGGAGAAAAACATGGAATGCATGGGTCGATCAGTTGGATAATGGATGGGCTGCAAATCAAGGAAGTGCAAATCACTCTCAAAATCCAGATCAAATATTTTGGTCTGAAGCCAACAGTCACTCAGTCATTGACCATTGCCAGAAAAAGAGAGCATTTGAAAGCTGATATTTCAAGATTCAATGCATTGGCAATGCAATTTATAGTCTATCAAGTATATTGGCTCCAAGCAAAGTCCTGAAGAGATAGGTGTGCCGAAGAACTTCAACTTCTTCAATGGGAATGTGAATGGACCAAATCATTCTTCAATCACAAAGCTTGTGTTTGGCATTGGCAGGCTGTCATGGCATCAGCACTGGATTGCCCTAGACCAGCAGCATATTGGGAGCAGCAAGCAACATTATATTCAAGGCTAGTGGAAGCAGCAGATCAATGCAGGTCATATATGCATTTAAGAATGGCTTCTGGTAAATAAGATACACACATACATAACCATATGTCACACCAATGTGGATTATGCCATGCTCCACTTACATCATCCACATTGGGCAAACACTATAAATTCCATGCCAAGCTCCAATTGTTATCATTCATCATCACATTTACATCCAATGGCATCACCCTCACAGCTCATCTCCACACTTCCAACATACACCAGTACATATGCCAACTTCTGGCTGATACTCCAGTATTGTGCTAGCCAGATCAAAGTGGCAGTGGATGTGCTCAAAGCAGGGCCTCCAAATGATCACTGTTGGAATGATTTTTATGCAGAACTGGTATATTGTTATCATCCACAATTGTATTATACCTAGTTTATGCATTTTCAGCAATTACTCAATAGGGTTTACATGTCCAGAACTCTGAATGGCATGTTCATGCAACTGCCACAGGCTGCTAGGGGAGTGATGACCTTAGTCACCAATACCAACAGCTTTGCCAACAATTTCAAGCTCTTTGTTCTGATGCTTGACATCAACAGCAACAACACTGATCTATCATTTCTCTTAGAGCAGTTGGACATGGTGTGTGGTGGAATGCCGACTCCCTGCCACTCCCTCAAGATCATTCACTGATTCCATTTGACACACTACTGAGGAATGCTATGAATGCTTGCTGGGTATGTTTTGTGGTTTGCCAGAGTGCATGTGTGCTCACAGACAATAGGTGGATGATCCATTCATCATAGCAGGATCAGCAACAGAGGAAATGGTCATCAACCTATACCAATGGTCACTCAGCAAGATGTTCCAGAGTCTAAAGAATGAGTTGAGTGATGTGAAGCTGGAGATGGCAGTCAATGACAGAATCCAGGTGATGGAAACAATGTTTGGTTTGAGTATTTTGTAATACTTGCATTGCATCTTGGTCATCTAAATATCTGAATAGCTAGCTGTATAATCTATGGGAATCCTGTGTGAGTCCAAGGACTTCTAAAAACTCATACCACATGAACAATGGCCATTGAACACCAACCCACTGCATCATCTCTGACCTCATGTAATATGCAAGACAACCCCTATTGCCTTCCACCTTATTCACCCCATGCCTTATGAGATGTTCAGAGAATGCCATCACAATGCCAGGATGGTACTTGAAATGTTTTCCAAAGGTTGGAATCATCAACCAGCCATTGGCATAGTCACCAATTGTCACCAGCAAGTCCATCGCTTTCCCTGGCGAGCTGCTATCCCAATGGTACAGCATCTGCTGGTTGGCAATCACAGCTACAGCATTGAATATGCTGTTCCACTTGCCAACCATCTCTTCTATCTCATCCACTTCTTCAGCATTTGCTTTCTCCAGTATTCTCACCATCATTGCTCTACCAGCATGGTACATCTCTGAATGCATGATTGCCATTGAGGCAGCCAGCAGGGCATTGGTCTCAGCATTTTGCTCCAGCCAATTGCAACCTCTGCCAGCAGAGTTAGCTTTCTTCAATGTTGCCAATACTTCTGGCATGTTGTTGCCACCACTGTGGCCCATCTGAAACCAGGCTGGCAACATATTGAGGCATCCTTTCAATACCTTGGAGTCCTTGTTGAATAGGTCCTGGTCACACCTCCATCTAGTAGTTGCTGTCCTGGAACTCTTCATTAGATTGTCAGAAATAGATTCCAGCACTTTGGATATCTGGGTCTGGAAATTGTGAGATGAATTAATACTGAATCAGTGAATAGTTGAACTTATCTGTAAGCTCCAAGAGCATATGGTAAATACCAAGCAAGTACTATGCCATTGCTGTCTATGATGACTGCCGGATTGTTGACAATCTCTAACTCCCCTGGTGTTATGTGAAGCATACAGAAGAGGCTCGTTTACTTGCAAGGGTCTTCGGGCGATACTCACAAAGAGACTGACATCCAAGAAGCTTACTTTCAAGGAGTTTGAGAACAAAGGGATTTGAGTGAGAGACTCAACTTAGGAAAGTTCAGAGATTCAAGTGATTGGCTTGACAAAGGTGAAACTTGAGATGATATGCTTGTATTGTGCAGATCAAGAATAAAGAGATACATGAGTGATAGACAAAGATATTTATAGAAGAGGACCAATGTGCACAGACCGAACGAACAAAAAAGGAAAAGAACAAAATAGAATGAGATGGAACAAGGGAAATACTAGCCATCATGAGAGAGGCAGCAGAGAAGAGGAATTAGTCCAAATACAGGCAAGAAAAGAAGATAGAGTTTACACTAACAATAAGAATGAAGGTCTCATTAGAGTAAATAGTCTGTCGCCAGTTATGAGAACAAGAATGATAGGAAAAGAGAACAATACAGTGGTAGGGAAGGAAAATTGTAACACCTGGAGGAAACAAGCAAAGTAGCTCTGCTTCATGGTCTTCATCTTTGCTGACATCATTTGCTTTCAGTGAGCAAAAAAGCCACTCAGCCAAGATATTGACTGTTTCTGCTATGCATTAGTGCTGACCATTTTCAATGTATTTGTATACATATTGGTGTTCCAGTAAGTGCTGACCATCCAATCAACAAGCCAATCAGCATCAGCCACCAATGGCACCAGTATATCAATGCCTGGCAGAATCAGTGATGTGTTCTTGTCTGGATGGGTTTTTTGGTGGGACACCATGTAAGGTGAAAGAGTCGAAGTGAGATTGAGTACCATATTTGGTGTCTCACTGCAAAGAAAGGGAGATTATATATCATTCTGTCGCCTCACTGCCTTCGATTAATTAATCTAAGACAATGCCACTGCCTGAAAGCTGTGCAAGCACCCAACAAATAAACATTGTCTGCATTGCCCTCTCCAGAAACTGATGCACCAATATACCAATGTATTACCTATTGCCACATTGATAAACAGATTGATTAATGTCTGTGTGGACTGATTACTGGTTCCAGTAACTTCACATGGCACCAGGATATCAAAATTCACATGAGTGCTACCAAGCTGAAAGGCTGGATCCTGGTTGATCTTCATGTAACAGCATCAAAGCCTAATCTTTGAGGGCCATCTGTAACCTGCTCATCAGGATCAATGTAACACTCACATACACTTTGAGCTGATGATTCTTTGCACTGCCACACACCCCTACCAATGACATACCTCAATTGGAGCACATATTGCCAACAAACAAGAGAGCATTGGCATGTGTGTCTTAATGGTAGTCAGCCATACCATATATACCTCCATGTATTCAATTGGCCCACCAATGTGTGTATTGTCACTCCACTGATTGGCTCAGTGATATCTATTGGCCATCAGTTCTCAATCCATCTTGATGCTGCAGCCATTGGCTCGGTGATATCACTTGGTGCTCATCTGATTGGCCTGCTCATTTTGTGTGGCAGTTGTACTCCATTGGCCCACCAATGTGTATCACTGTTCTCTCAATTGGCTTGGCAATATCTATCGGCACTCATTCCATCAGCGGATCAATCTGTATTGCTACTTCACCCATCGGCTCAACCATCTCTACCAGCCATTATCCCATCGGCCCACCGATCAGCTCAGCAATCTCTCTCAGCACTCATCCCATTGGCCCATCAAGTCTTGTGGCTGCTTCACCCATTGGCTCAGCCATCTCTATCACCCCTTATCCCATCGGCCCACCAATGTCTATCACCGCTCCACCAATTGGCTTGGCAGTATCACTCATCACTTGTCCTATCAGCCCATCAATTTGTATTGCTGCTTCACCCATTGCCTAGCCCATCTCTCTCAGTACTTATCCCATCAGCCCACCCATTTTGTAATGCTGTCATACTCCATTGGCCCACTGATGTTTATTGCCACATTACCCATTAGCTCGACCATCTCTGCTGGCCCTTATCCCATTGGCCCACCAATGCATATCACTGCTTCACCAATCAGCTTAGCAATCTCTCTCAGCACTCATCCCATTGGCCCATCAATTCATATCACCACTTCACCCATTGGCTCAGCCATCTCTAC
>JBBPQO010000158.1:0-15392 GCA_038092535.1 Xerocomus subilludens | reverse complement strand
GTTTGGTCTCATCTCCAGCTGTAACTCTGTTTCCCTTCTTCGCTTTGTAAATGAACTCATCTCTCCTCTGCTGATTCTCTTACTTCAGCCTATGTTCCCCGATATTCCATCATGTTCCATGTTCTTCTCTTCTCCTATCATTCTCCAAATCATTCATGGAGAGGTATGACCAATTTTACTGAAGGGTTTGGTCTCATCTCCAGCTGTAACTCTGTTTCCCTTCTTCGCTTTGTAAATGAACTCATCTCTCCTCTGCTGATTCTCTTACTTCAGCCTATGTTCCCCGATATTCCATCATGTTCCATGTTCTTCCTTTTGATTCTATTCCTTGGTCCATGTGTCTTCTCTAATCACATAAATACTGTCGCACTACCTTGTATTCTCTATTCTTGATCTGTGCAATACAAGCGTCACATCTAGTCTCAATCCCTTGAGTTCTTAGAAACTATCCTCAGTTGAGTTTTTGCTCAATCCCTCATCTTCCTCATTGTCTCTTGAAAGCCAACTCCTCAAATGTTGGTCTTTTCATGAGCATTGCCTGAGGTTGTTGTCAAGTAAGCAGACATTGGCATATGCTTTGCATAACAAGTACAGAGTTGCATCCTTGAGAATCTGGAATATATAGCCACATTATATGTTAGCATCATATATTTGTGTCAACACACCTTGAGGACATCATGCAACTGTTCCTATACATCCCATTCCTTATCATCAAGCTCAAATTTCCTTAGCCCAAGTGCACAATCCTCGGTCATGGTATTGACTGCTTGACAATGCTTTAGTGCATAGCCAACATATCCAATGTTGAATTCCACTGAGTTGACACATCATGTGGCATGTGTGTGACATGCAATTCCATCACTCGAAGTATGTTCTGCCAGGCTGGCAAGAGCTTTGTAGTGGAATGGATTAGCTTGTATGCAAGCTTTTGAATCTGATGCAAAAATTAGTATCAGAAACAGTGTATCATTCTTTGTTGTACCTTTACCAGTCCTAACTTGATTGGTCTAATGCTTTTCAGCAACTCTTGGTGCTCATGGTTGCTCAAGAGCTCCATCTCATTGACCAACCCATCAATATCATTGATTGTCTCTTCTTCAGTCCAGTCCTGCTCTGTGTTGGACACAAAGTCCTCCAGCTCAATGCCTTCACTGAGCTTTTCAAGTTCCTTCACCAATCATTCCTCATCAGCACTCAACTCCTCATCATTATCCATCACTTCCTCTCTTGTATCATTATACCTTTTCAGTTTCACATCAAACTCCTTGATTAATGCCTTTGCCACAAGGTTTGTAGTGTGCAGGAAGCACCATGCATGGGTGGAGCTTCCACCAAAGTCAAGGAGCATGTTGGCCATGTGCTCAACCATAACATTATTGTTGGATGCATTATTGCAGGTAACACACAAGATCTAGACAAAGGTAAGGAAGCCTATCTGTTGCTGTCATTCAAGAACTGACTTTATCCTCAATCTTAAACTCTTCTAGAACATCTTGAAATGCCATTGCAAGTTCCTTCCCTATATAAGACTTAAGGGAAGTTAGTCTGTTTCAATCATGCACAAATTCATATGTCACCTTTGCAACCTCAATGATATTCAAGGGAAAACTCAATGGTTTCCCTTTTTGTTCCAGGTGGACTGAAAAAGCAACAAGTGCATGATGGTTTGGTGTAGTCCAAGCATCCGTAGTAAAATTCAATTTACCATCATACTCATGGTGAGTCCATTGAGTGGTCCAACCAAAGTAAATGCACTAAAAAATACCTTCAACATTTTAGCAACTCTAACCTGGGTCCTTGCAAATACAAGCTGAACATCATGTGAGACAGTTGACTCAGAGGGAATGTAATATTCTGGGTGTCCTGTTTTCATTAAAGATTGAAAGCCATAATCCTTGACAATTGCAAATGGTCAGAGACTCTCATACACCCATTTGACGATCTCTGCCCTGTGTATGGTATTACAAAATGGGATTTCTGATGACAACACACACTCACTTGGTCTCAGTGCACATATGTTGCCTATGTGAGTACATGACCTTTCCTTTCCCTTTTCTTTCAAATGCTTGTGTGATTGACCCAGTGTGTAGGATGCTTCCAATCATCTTTTCACGTACTTCATCAGCACTCTTGGCTTTATCTGCAGTTTTCAAGGCTTCCTCCCCCTAGCAATTCTTGGCATGCTTCCACATGTTCCCAGTTGATTGTGCATCATCATATCAAGGTACTGACATACTTTGACCTTACAACCTCTTGTACAGCACTTGAAGACATGTGCACAGCATCCCTCAACCTCTTCAATGGTGGGAATAGGATGGAAAAATGCATATACAGGTGGATTCCAGTCCATCATCATAGATTCTGAATGCTAATGTAAGTCAATGTGCATTTAGAGATACTTCAGCATTTACCAAGCTCTGCTTCAGGAGTCAGTTCAGCTTCCTTGCCATCAACATCAGTCTCAATCTCTATCACATCTGTATCGTGGCCACCCTGCTCCTTGGTGTGATCACTAATCAAATTGTCCTCAACATTTTCAACTTCTTCAACAATGTGTTGGGGTTTTCTGCTGGTCTTGTGGTTCACAGTCCTTTGGCATTTCTTGGATGACCTAGAGGGCTTTTTTGCAGTCGGCTTGGTGGCTTGTTTCATAGTATGGGTAGGGGGCATAGGATGGAGATGAGGAGTACATAGTAATTATGGACACATTTTATCACCAAATTCTATTAAGGTTAAATACAAGAAAGTTTGAATGGAATGATAACCCTTCATTTCCTAGACACAGGGATGTAAAATATAGCATACATAATTTTTAACATTGGGAAGCAAATTTGTAAGTAATTGAACTGTTCAGAACTTGAAGCACAGCATTCCTTTGCTTCGTAAGTGTGGATCCTTGCTGAGGCTGACCTTAGTCATGATACCCATGAGATACTCCTGTGAAACTCATGTGATACCCATGATGGATATCACATGGGGTATATACCCTCATGGTCATGGGTATATGCCAGGGGTATTGAAAGGGCATACCCCTACCCATACTCCCATGTATCCATATCCCATACCCATGCATTTGCCTAATTAGAAACCAGGCCAAGTGATATGCTTGTTATATGGACAAGAAATCCATTCCAATGTCTGGCAGGGATCTTGCAATGAAGATTATTACCAAAGTATCCCAATGTTTTTTTGTATCACATCAAAAAGAAGGAGGGGAATATTGTGAACAAGATGCTACAGTTGAGATGTTAGCCAGATGAATCTGTGTGATACTGATTGCTGACAGTGGTTATTAAGTTCAACACTAGAAACCAGGTGAAGTGATATACTTATTATATAGACAACAAATCCCTGCCAATGTTTGCCAGGGATCTTGTGATGAGGATCATAACCAAGTACTCCAAAATTTTTTCATATTACAATGAAAAAAAATGGGGGAGAATATTGTCAATAAAATGCTAGGATTGAAATGTTAGACAGATGAATATTTGGTGGTGCCATTACAAACATAGGATATACCTGTTCACACAGCCTGTGGGCCATGGTCTGCCTGCCTGTACATATCAGTCCTTTCAATATTCCAGAACTAGACAATATCATGATTGTGTGCAGATGGCATCCATTATTCTTTGATTTAGTATATTACATCGTGATCCAAAAATGATTGAAGTGACAAATCTAAATTACATCACTCTGTGATGCTATATTGTCAATGTGGCACCTCTTGAATAAGGCTGCAACTGATGCCTGTGCCACATTCTGTGGGTTATATTCTAGGATGGCCTTACACCTGAAAACTTACCTGGAAATAATATTGGGTCAGGAGTAGACAAAGGCTGGATAGATGAGCAAGATAAGTTGACCAGAGATGAGAAGTGTGAGCTAGAGAAAACCATATATCTGGTGAAAGTAGCATTAACAAAGGTGAGTTTTTCAAAATCATACACTTGACAACTGCTGTGCTGCCCACTTGGAAGGCTATCCTCACTGAGCTGGAAGCTCAGTGAGAATGCCCAAAACTTTCTTGCCCTGGGATGTTTGCACCCATTGGAACTTGATGATTGACCTGCTAGAGTATGCTTTAAACCACACAAAGGTGATTGATGAAGTAATACAGCAGTGGAACCTGGGCTTGAGACAATTAGAGCGGGACAACAATGAATGGAAGCTGATGTGCCAACTTCATGATGTGCTGAAGGTGAGTGTGCTTATCTTGATGACTTGAAGGCATGCTGCAGCTGTGTGGTGGTTGGTTGGTTTGGTCCAGGTCCTCAAGGATGCAATGCTCTTCTTCTCATGCTCAACCCCCAACCTTGTGATAGTCATTCCAGCAATAGACCATATTGACAGCAAGTTCTCAATATCCTTGCACAACAGGACACTTCTTCTGTCAATTTGGGCTTCCATTTCACTTGCAATCCACAATAGACAAGACTGCAGTATCAGGTATGGGGCTGTCTTCTGATTGCACAGAAGCCTGAATGTTGGAAGTAAAGTGAGTTGGCATAATGCATAGAAAACTGTGGCAATATAGAATTATGAATACCTGAGCACCATAAAGTCATTACAAGGGATGAGAAAAGGTATGTATGACTCCCAATGTGGTCACCTGCTAATTGTGTGAGGTTAGTATAGAGGGTGCTGGTGTCAGAAATATAGCTACCACAATTCCCATGCATGGTGAGATAGTTAGCTGACTGGACAATATTGGCCTTGTTGCTGCTGAAATGTAATGGTTAGCTGACAGGACTGTATGAGACCTTGTCATTGCCAAAAAGTAATGCAAGTCCAGTGGTCACCATAGGATACTGGCAAGGGAAATGAAAAGGCAAATAAATTTTATTCTGGTAATATCTGAATTTAAAAATATGTTTCAATGATTCATTATCAGTTGCCTTTTTTACATATTTACAGGATCAGTGGAGAGGAAGGAACACAGCTGTGTCATCAAAAGACATCACAAGTAAGAGTAAGAGTAAGAAGCTTTCTGCTGATTTTGGCCATACTCTAGTTGTTGTAAATCGTATGTTTTCTTGTCCTCTTTCCAACTACACTCATCCTTGAAGACGAGTGCTCACATGTAACAACATACGTTCGAGCGTTTAGGACGATGTTCTCCCCTCTTTTGTCTCTTACTGCGTTAACCCCTTCAGACTTCGTTTACACGTGACTCAGCACACATGCATGTACCTCGTATGTGTCCTCTTGTTCTGCAACTAGCGAACATGTGACTGTGCCTGATTGCATACGCTGCGGCCATGTCACTCTTTTCCTTTCTTGTATACTTTAGGGCTGGCTTTGACTGCGCAGCCTTCATGTATATAAACCGTAGTTAGCAGACTGGAGTCCCCAGTCTTATCCATTTGTTCACGGTACTCAGCATTCGTGCTTGAGCCTGAATTAAGGTCTGGCTATCATTCTACTCTACACTCTTAGCGTATTCGGCCTCTGCCTGAGCGCTGCTTTCTCTCTCATGCATTCAGTCTTCGACTTGAGCGTCCTCACCATCCTATTCATCACTCATCTCTTACTCGTTGTTCACCTTTGGGAGCATCTTGCCCTTGAGGGTTAGCTTCGGAGTTTGGCTCTTGCAACACTAGTGATCAGTGATCATCACCATGACCTGATGAAACAGAGTGAGGTAGCACAGCCTCAACAAATGAAGGACTAGAGGTACACTGTGGAGGACAAGAGGATGCTGGATTAATACAGTAAGCATGTGCTGTAGACAGACAAAGCCTTACCTGTTCCATGGAGAAAGTGATTGGTCTGGGTCTTTTGATTCCATTTCATTTGAGAATCTGCTTGAGAACCTCATGCTATGCCACATTGCTGTTGATTGTTGACTGGATGGTGATCAATAAGCCTTTACTTCATTGTGCACAGTAGTAAGAACTATTTTAGGGTACTCACTGGAGGTGTGGCCAATCATCCTACCATGAGATCTCCATCTGGTCCCTGTTGCAGGGCTAGCAGAATCTATACAGCTATCTGTGCATGTATGGATCAATCTGCAGGTCAAGGATAGAGTGACCATCAGTAAGAACACAGGTACTGACAAAGATGCAAAGAGTGGCCCAGCAAGGATAGCAGGATCTAGCACTGAGACACCTTTAGGCCAGTTGCTGCCAAGTGTATCTTTGAGATGACATCATCAGCAAGAGATAATCCAAGGGTCAACATACCACAAGGAAGGGGGCAGATGCTCCATTGAGTCTTAAACCTCAATGCCACTTGATATGAGGAGGTGACAAGGCAACTCAATGGACACAAAGTCCAAGAGTGTTCTCAATATGACTCAGAGTCAGGCCACTGGAAAGGGGGAGTATCACAAAGCCACTCCAATGGCCAATCAGTTAGAATGCTTGAAGAGTCACTGTTGAGCAATGAGGATAGTGAGCAGCAATGGTGACCACTGGCAGTATAGTGCTACTAAGCAAAGGGGAAGACAGAGAAGGCAGGACAGAGAAGTGTGACTGGTTCATGACTTGACAACAATGCTTAGTAATACAATCAGGTACTGTCAACAATCCCAAAGTCATGCTTGTGGTCAAGTCACCAGTCATGCTTCTCTTTCCCCACTTTACTCAGTCTTTGCTTGATATCAGCCTCATCATTGTATTGTCATCATCATCATCACCACTATTGCTGCTTGCTGTCCTTGTTGCTCAATAGTGACTCTTCAAGCATTACTCAATTGGCCATTGGAGTGGCTTTGTGCTACTCCCCCTTCTCAGTGGCCTAACTCTAAGTCACACTGAGAATGCTCTTGGACTTTGCATCCATCAAGTCACCTTGTCACCTCCTTGTATTGATTGGCATTTGTTACACTTCAACCTTGGGTAAGGCCAAAGGTAGACCTGCTGGGCCTGGACCTCATGAGTTCTGAGAAATCTGGATGAGATACCGTTCAAAGCACAGCATAGGCTTATCTGAGATTCAGAGAATCAATAGAAAGTATATTGATATCAAGACAAGATCAAGGGATGAGCATCCAGGTGGTATACAGGTAAGTCAAGCATGAGGAAATACAACAGAGTATCATAGGATATATATACTAAGGATGAAGAGTTCAGGGGAGGCAGATAGAACAAAGAAGAACATTAGAGAACAATGAGTAAACAAGATGACAAGAGATAAGAAAGATATGAAGAATATCAGAGAATGTCAAAGAATACAGAGTCAGCAAGATGACAAGAGATAAGAGAGATAACAAAGAAGATAAACCTCATGTAGAGGATCAGATAGATCAAAGAAGCATAGGAATCAAGGAAGTTAATATAAGAAGGGAAATAGAAGATCATACAAGAGCTGGAGATTTAGATGACCATGAGGTGTGGCAAATCCCAGGGGAATCTGAGGTAAGTCCCAAGAAGAGACAGGTGAGAAGGACACAAGGAGATGTCCTAATGAGGGTGATCAAGATAGATAAGATAGCAATGGATGATGAAGGACAATGACAGAGGACTGAGGACAATGAGGGAGGAATGAGGACGGCAAGAGAGAACTGAGGATGATGAGGAAGGACAAGGATGATGAGGAAGGACAAGGATGACAAGGAAGGACAAGGATGATGAGGGAGGACAAGGATGACAAGGAAGGACAAGGATGATGAGGGAGGATGATGATGATGAGGGAGGATTGTAGAGGTATCTACCCCCTTGCTAGGATCAAAGGATGACAGAGAAGAATGATGTCATCAAGAAAAATATAGGGGTACATCATGTGTAGCCATGAATCGTAACAGCATTGAGGTTCAAGACTTAGTGAAGCATCTTCCCCCTTCCTTGTGGTATGTCAACTCTTGGATTTCTCTTGCTGATTCCATTTTCTCTTCTCACTGATCTTTAAGTCTGCCTTTGTTTTTGTTCATCTCCAACCCCCCTCTGGTGCTTCACCCATTTCTCTTCACTCCTCCACTTAGATCTTTATTTTCTCTGCTCCTTCTTGATCCCATCATTTCTTCCCATGGCCACCATCACCCCCACATTGTACTGTCCCCAGATCCACCTGAATGACCATAAGTACCAATGTAGTTTTACCTCTTGTTTCAATCTCATTCTATCATATAGCCATGTTCATTGCCTTGGATGCAAAGGCCATCACCACTCTTGGAAAGGGGCAATATGTTATTATGAGCCCAAATATGACATTCATCCCTGAGCCTCACATCAATTGCAAGGAACTCCATGCCCAAGCAGATGATCATTTTGGAACCACAGATTGTTTCCTATGGCTCCAGATATACTGCAAGCAGTATGAATATGCCATTTTTATCCCACATAAAGAATGCCACCAATTCCCCAATCTGCTCACTTGGCTATGGTACACACCCAAACTCGAAGACATCAACATCCTACCTCACTCAGCATTTGTTGTTGGAAAACTCAAAGAGAAGAAGGCTTTGGGAATCACTTTATTGCATAATATTGTCTCAAAATGTTACACTGCCTGGAAGAAGAATCATGGCACAAAGCAAGATATTGGAGCAAAGATGCTACAGTCACTGCAGCACATGGTTACTGTGTTATTCCAGCACCCTCTTGTCCTCCACAACATAGTTGCCTTTGTTGCAGAAGCTCAACAATATTTTATAGACCTTTACTCCTTCCTTGAGTTTATCAAGGTTGTGCTATCCTACCTTGCTAATTTGGTCACTGCAACACACACAGTTCATTCTGACTGGATGGCTATTTCACCAGAGATAGTCAAGTAGTGTGCAATGAGCTCTTCCAAGCTGGTGTCCCTGTGTGGTTCACATGTCTTGCCTTCACAGTTATGGAAACTACAAAGATTGAGAAACCTGTCAAATTGACATTCTCTGATCACATCATTCATATGCAATATTTTGAGCAGGGCAAGACTGTTCACCCCTTTGACCTTCTTTATTCCAGCCCTGGTAGCTTGGAGTGCCACATGCATTTGTGTTGCCATTACATGGGTTCCATGCAATCCAGTCCTGCGATGTGATCAATAACAAGCACAGTGGAATCTTCACAAGTCAGCAAAGCCCCCACTCAGGCTCAATCAAGAAAGAAGAATAGGATCAAACAGGCCTCCCACCATCTGAGTAAGTATATTCCTATGTATGTGTTGTCCCCTGACTAACTAGAGATAGATGGAGAAGCAGGTTCCTGGGGCAAATGAAAAGAGTTATGCATTCCCAAAATGCCTGATGCCTTCTCTTCCTGGGTGACCACACTATCACAAGCTGACAAGGATCCATCAAGGGTCAAGTCCAGTTTGGTAGATCATGGATATCACATTTCTAAGCCTGCCCTTCTTATCTCAGGCAGCTTGCCTGAATGTTACAAGCTTTATGTGACCAACTGGCTTGCAGTTCATCATGTTTGGATCAGTTGGCTTGCACACAGTCCACCAGCACAGTCTCCCTCCCTGCAAGTATGGCAGGACTTCCTTAATAGCATCCCCTCTTCTGCTGTAGTGCCTCAAAGTTCTTTGACTAGCCAGGGGAAGAAGAAAACTCTGGCTGAGACTTACAGATTGATTCTTCCTAATACTTTTGAGAATGCTGTGGCCTTCATGCAGGGTGTCAGCTAGGCTTCCAAGGACAAAGTGCAATGGTGAGACCAGGAACTCCCAATCACCAACCTGGATAGCCCTCCTGCACACATGATTTGGGCAATCCTGTGAGAGCTTTATGAAATTGGCTTTCACTATGAGCTCTATGCCCTTGATTGCTTATTAGTACCTCATAAATGGGCAAACAACCCCATGGAACATTGTTGGTTTTTGGAGTGCCTATTTCCAGCTGGTCTCATGATGTGGTCGGAACTCTTGCCAAGGAAGGCTGGTAATCTCAGCCTTACAGACATGTCCTCTGACAACTCCAACTTCTTATGTAGCTTCTGACTCTTCTTGGCTGCTTGGCCCAACACTGACCCTTTCTTCAACACATTTGCAACTGAAGTTCATACCTTGAAGGACTCCACATGCATACAAGAATCCCAGATGATACCATAAGTATCTCTTTTCTATGCATAGACATTCTTTGATTATTTTGGTAGACCCCCTCTACTCCCACACATTCTTTCTTTCAAATATCATGATTAGCACCTGTCTGTTCACCTTTACCTTTTCCTTCATTGAGTTATCACTAGTCTATTACACAAATATAAGACCCTTTCTCTTCACCATGGCTGTTTTTTTTTCTGGGCATATGTTAATTGTTAACTAATAAATCAAGCAGCAGGTTGCCCTTATTCCAAAGCCAACATGGTGTACATGAGGCATGCCATGTGTAAACCTCCTGGTCCCCTCTCTCTCTTCCCCTCTCTCTCTTTTGTCATTACTAACTGTACTGTTCAGGTGTGGGGAGCCATATCTGCAAACATTCAACTCTCAGAGAGGACTAACTCAACATTAATCATCATGCTTGATTTATCATAATCAGCATGCTCAACATCTCACAAGACTAGTCACCACTATGTGATTCTCCAAAATGCAAGAAAGCATAGAAAATGCAGTAAGTATCATTAATTTTTGCAATGCCAGCCAATCAGTTACACATTGGTAGCAACCCAGTCTTGCCAGTCTTGCCAATTCTGAACCACAGTCAACTCATCCTACCTGCTTGCAGAGAAAAGACTCTGCTGTAAACAAGAACCCTCCACAGCATGATGTTTCTGCACTTAATGACCCCCATCTCATCATCCTCTCAGGATCCATCTGGCCCTCAAAAGCACAGGTTACCTGTCAGATTTCAAAACTTGCTTTCCAAGTCTCTCATATTGACATGCCCACCACCATCACCCTCTTCAGTTTGATGGGTATTTTTCATTTTTTGACACTCTGTGAACACAATTCAACAAGATTTTAATTGCATGTGAGTATTGTCACTGACCAACCCATGACCCAGATTTCTTCATCCACCCAAATGATCTATCAGCTCCATCACTCTCCTCAATGTCAAGTCAACCAGACATATCAGCCAAACACTCTTCTCCTTGGCCATGGGCAAATGTGTCAATATGGCAGCTAATAAATTGGGTGTTAACAGGCAGCCACCAAAAGATGGTTACTGAAGTGACACAATTGGGCAAGGATGTTCTTGAAGCCCCCAACTTCAGCATTGAAGAGCTCCAAAGATTGGATGTACAGCTTCAGAATAGGTGCTTGGATGCTGCAGGGAATGTGGTGGCTGCAGATGATCCCTTGGGCTTGGACAAATGGAACTCGCCCCTGTGGACATTCTTGTACCAACCAGGGAGAATAACCTGTCAGGAAATGGACAAACCTTTACTGTCAAAGGATTTTATTACCAGCCTTTGCTTGATGTCATACACACCATATTTGCTGAGGCCTCATCAAAATGGTTCCACTCACTCCATTTAAAAAGGTAGGAGGTTTCCCTCATCAAAGGGGCAGTATTCATTTCACTCAATCCTCAAAGGTTTGGAAGTCCCTATTCATAGATCAAGAACAACAAGTACACAATGAACTTTATACATTGGACACATGGAATCAGGCACAAGACCTGATCATGAAGCAAAGAAGAGTGGACAGGTGTAAGCTAGAGAGGGTGGTGGAAGTATGCACAAAATATTGCAGAGGGAGGAGCTTGTCATCCCATCACATTCCTCCCACCAGTAGGTGCTTGTCAAACTGCATTGCATCATGTACCTGATATTCTCACTGTTCTAGCTGCCTGGATCACTATGCAAGTTTATATCAGTTCTCCTGAACAAAAAGTCTAACAATGACTTGCTCATGCACTGCAAATGAGAACTCATGCATGCCATCTGGAGGATCCTATTGGATAACAAGTACATGGAGGCAGATGAGAATGGTATAGTCATTAAGTGTTTTGACAGAGTCAGTAGGTGCATGTATCCCTGAATATTTACTTACTCAGCAGACTACCCTGAAAAGTACACCATCAGCCATCAGTTTATTTCAACATAAATAACATTATAATTTCTGGGGTTCTTCTAGTGACTATTTGAGACAAGAGTATCTGCCCATGTCCATGCTGTTTAATACCCAAATCAAACTTCCACCACCTTGGATTTTTGAGCAATCTCAATGCCTGAATATTGTGCATCCAATTACATTTTCATCAGAAGGTCCTAAATGCTTGACACATGATACATGATCTATAACTGCACAAAGAGCTTGAAGAGTGTTTTGGTAGAGTTTATATTGAAAGCAGACTCACTTGTCCCAATGATAGTATGTGTCAAGTCTGTCTTGCATACTGACACTCAATGCTACTGGTTCCTACCTTCACTGAGCAACTCTCACCCTGTTATGCAAAGTGTATGCCAATGTCTGCTTACTAGTCAACATCCTCAGGTGATACTCACAAGGAAACCAATATCTAAGAAGTTGAGGTTCAAGAGACTTTAGAAGATGAAGGGGTTTGAGTGAGGAACTCAACTGAGGATAGTCAAAAGACTCAAGGGATTTCGAGAGGTCTCGACAAGGGATGAGACTTAATGGTATGGTTGTATTGCATAGATCAAGAATGAGGAAATACAAAAGAGTATCTCATGATATATATACTAGAGACCAAGAGTTCAGGGGAGGCAAATAGAACAGAGAACAATGTCAAAGAACAATGGGTAAACAGAATAACAAGAGATAAGAAAGATATGATGAATATCAGAGAATGCCAGAGAACAAAGAGTAAGCAAGAAGATGAGAGATAAGAGAGATAACATGGAAGGCAAGCCTTGTGTAGAGGGTTGGGGAGATCAAGGAAGAATGAAAGAATGCAGGGACAGAAAGAGGTTAATATATGAGAGAGGAATGGAAAATCACACAAGAGAAGGAGATCTAGATAAACATGAGGTATGGCAAGTCCCAGGGGAATTCCAGATAAGTTCCAAGAGAAGATAAGCAAGAAGGACATGAAGAGATGTCCAGATAAGGACAATGAAGGACAATAGGATAATGACATCAGAAGAGGACAAAGGACAACGAAAAGGACAGAGAACAAGGATGAGGATGAGGATGAGGATGGAGGACAAGGGCAAGGACAGAGGACAAAGAGGATGACTGACAATAAGGGTGAGGGATGACAAGGAGGATGGTAAGTGATGACAGAGGGTTGACCCCCTTGCTAGGGCTGAAGGATAACAGAGAGAAATGATATCATCGAGGAAAAGATAGAGGTGCATCATATATAGCTGTGAATTGTAACATACCCCATGATTTTGACATTTTTTGTTCTCTCATGGTTGATCTTTTGCATGAGTTTGAGTTGGGAATACTGAAGGCTGTCTTCAAACACCTGGTCAGAATACACTATGCAATTGACTCCTATCACATCTTTATTTTCAATGAGAGGTATGTGACATCACTTTTTGAAATGTACAAATTAGTATAATCTTCTTTTTGTAGGTTTGCAAGAGTCCCATCTTTTGGCTTAGGCCATATACACTGGTTCCCAGAGAACATTGCTGACCTCAGCCAACACCCTGCATGGCACTTCAAGGATGTTCTACAGGTAAGGGTTTCTGTATCATGTTCACTTTACCCATAACACCCCACAGTGCATCATACCCATTATTGATGGTTTGCTACCACCCCCACACAATGAGCTAGTGCAGACTCTACTCTTCCAGCTTGCTGAATTGCATGCACTTGCAAAAATGAGACTGCATACAGAGGATAAACTTGCACTCCAATGTCAATCTCTACAATGACTCAGAGCAAAGACACAAAGGTTTCAGTGGATTACATGCCAAGCCTTCCACACAAAATAACTACCTCAGGAAATGGCAATAATGCAGAAAAGGAAGGCTGCTACTGACCTTTCAGGGAAAAGGGGAAGCCAATGAGATGAGGACCATTGCTAAAGACATTCAACATCAACACATACAAGTTCCATGTGCTGGGCAACTACAAAACAATAATTAGGCAGTTTGGGACCACAGACTCACACACCACTGAAGTAGTAAGTGTTCAAATTATTTCTGGTGCCAACATTAACACATGGATATGCTACAAGGGTGAACAAGCATACAAGCTAATAAAAAAGTTGTATGGAGACAGCAACTGTTACGATTTTCTCCCCTTTTCATCATATTCTTTTGTTTCTTTGTCAACGTTCTTATCAGTCCTGGCGTGGGACTTTCTACGACAACGTCAGTTTCATCCTCATTTGTCATTCTTCTTCTTTTCACCTTGCTAGTCTATGACTAAGCATTGTTCTCTGACTTTCTTCGTTCTTCTACCTGTTTCCATTATGTTCTATCTTGTTCTCCCCCTTGGTCTGTGCACACTACGCCCTCCTATAAATAGTGTGTCGTCCTATGTATGTACTTCATTCTCGATCTACGCAATACTAGTGTTATCTAGTCTCAACCTTAGTCTTCGAGTTCAAGCTCGATCTTCTTGTCCTCTGTATTCAAGTAACCCTTGGATCCTTCGTCCTTCGTCAAGTACTATCTCGAACTTCCATCCTTGTCCTCTATCTTTCCTCTTTGAACGTCAAGCCTTAGGACGTCGGTCTCTTCGTGAGTATCGCCCTAGGTTGTAATTAGTAAGATTGGAATCTTGGTATGCTTCACATAACAAAAGATTGAGAATTATCTTGGTCCCACCTCTCTAGGTGTAGGACCCACCCATCGTCACCACGAGCTTCAGAGCTCCAGCATCCGAATCCAAGAGTAGTGAAAGCGAAATCGAAACCCAACCTCAGTGTCCTCTAGCTCAAGTTCCTTTGCACCTTCGTCCTCGGAATCCGGGACCCAGTCAACCACCAGTAAATCCTAGACCCTCAGTACCACCTGTTGTCCATAAAACCCCAGTACCCCCTCCATCATCTTCTACTCCTCCAGTCAATATGTCAACCACTAAGTCTGAACTTAAGGCGGCCCTCCCAGCCGATTTCTCTGGAAAGTCCTCCGACGCCTCATGTTGGATCAAGGCCATGTGTGCCTACTTTGCCTTGAACTCCACCCTTTATTCTACTGATGAAGGGAAGGTTACAACCACTCTCAATAGGATGAGTGAGGGACATGGAGTGTCCTTCGCCGAGATGTGGTACGATAAGCTCGCTGATTCCACCATTGCCAACTCCAAGAAAACTTCGACAAGTTTACCTCCAACTTCGAATCCACCTTTTATCCCTTTGATACGAAGGCCACTGCTTGCCTTGATCTCTCCAAACTCATTCAGAAATCCGCCAAATGCTCTGACGGAACCTTCGACGACAGATTTCAGCAATACATTACTGATTTCCAGAACCTTGCCAGTAAAGCTGGTATCACTGACAACATCACTCTTATCGATCAGTTTTCTCTCAGAGTTGATCAAAAACTCGCTACTATGATTCTTTCTATGTCACCCATCCCCACCACCATTAATGATTGGATCGAAAGAGCCAAGACATTCCATGCGCAGAAGATGCGTATCCAAGCCCT
>JBBPQO010000157.1:0-15451 GCA_038092535.1 Xerocomus subilludens | reverse complement strand
TAGTCAAACAATAGCCAATATCCCATGATCTGACTAAGATACTACTATTTAATATACATGCTCAAATAAGTGTCCCAATGAGTTATCATTTTGAAATGGCTACCATTTAATCAGATGTTATCCAAATTCCTTAATTCCTTCAGTGGAAGAGAGCCAAGAGTGTGTATTGCATTTCATACACTCATAGTCTAGGGTTAGAATGAGTGGTTGTTGGGAATTATTGCCTTTAGTACAAAACATGCAAACATTGGGACACTTATTTAAGCCACTGTACCAGCTGATCAGGACAAGATTTGGATTTTGTCAGAGTCCAGTCCATTGGAAGGAGAATCACAGTGTTGCTGAGCTTAGAACGACCTCCAAGTCCCTTTAATTTGCCTAGCTTATAAGGCCTGATGATGTACTGCAGCTGAATGGTAAGCTGGCAGGACCATCAGAGACTCCAGGGTGAATGGCAGGAGGGCTGTTCATCTCAGCAGGGTACCTGGCAGTCCCCCTCAGTTCATGCATGCGAATTTTCTTCTTCAGAGGTGCTGGTTGAGATTTCCTCCTGGCCTGCTTGCTTCGTAGCAAAGCCAGCTGAAATGCCAATGAGTAGTGGTCACCTCCAGCCTCTGAATTATGTTCAAGGCCTGGATCTTGGCAATCATCAGTGTCCACATTGTCCAAGTCTTGTTGGTAGTCTGAACTGCTAAAATCACCTTCTTCCACCTCCTCCAGGTCAAATAAAGAAAGCCACTGCTTCTGCTGCATGCTGGACACTGAGAGAGGCAACAGCAACAGGGATTTCCCTGGCTCATTAAGGAATGAGCATGAAGGTAAGTCCTCTCTGCTCTCCAGAGTGGAAAAGGAGTGCTGAGGTATAGAGGGTGACAAAGGCGATGCAAATGATGGGGAAATGGGGGGAGGATGCAGCAGTGAGGGTGACCATGATGGTTCAGATGTAGAGGATGTAGGGGAAGACAGGCCATTGAGCAGCAGTGCTGAGGGACGCAAAGGAGGCAGACTTGAAGGCACATCAAAGTTAAGAGCAGGAACCAGAATGCAGTCAATGATTGTTTGCTGGCAAAAGTAAGAGGTCATTTTCATGCAAGGGTGGAGGAGTCATGCTGGTGGCCAGTGCTGGTGTGATCAGGTGTCAGATGAGGACTGGTGACAAAGCAAAGCTGGAAATACCATGATGATGATATCCCTCTGCCTTAGCTCTTTACTTGGCACTGCTTAACCGAACCAGACCTCCATCGAGGAAAAACACACATGCAAGACCTGCATTCATAATTGTCAAGTGAGTCTGGAATGGCCACAAGTGTGCCCACACATGCAATCGCCAAATGTGGATCCTGCCATGCAGGCAGACAACTTACTGCAACCAGTTGAGCTGATCAAGTCGGGCACCTGCACAGAGAGTTAGATCAAATGGAGAAAGGGTTGGGACACACCTCAGAATTATCTAAATGGCCAGACAGGCCACCATGCCAGCCTGAGCACTAGTGGGAAGCACGAGCATGCCAAATGCCAGTGATTCCACAACCTCAATCATAGTCTTGTATTCCATCAGTAGCTTGGACCTTTACTATACAATTATTTAGCCCAAGGGATGCAAATTATCAGTGTAAGGTCACAGGATGCAGGTAGCAAAATAGAAATTGGGGGCAGAGAGAGCTGCTGTCAGGGTATCTGCACTATTGTTGGACAACTGACCTACATACTGCCTGCCCCAGCACTGTGGCTGGGCCCTCAGTACTAAACCATTTTGGTGGCAAGAACTGGATGTGAATGGCCTGGCTTCTTAGCTTGACTGGGCTTCGTGCTTGCTTTTGGGTCCTCCAACTTTGTCTCCCTCAATCCCCATCATGGGGACTGGTACTTGCCACTGAACCTGTAAGGCAACCTCACTGGAATGATGGTGTGCATCAAGAGGGTCTTCAGAAGGATCAGGTTCACCATTGCCAGAGTGATCACCTTGTGGGGTTTTCCAGCAGCAATTGTGTCAAGTCAAATAAAAGCTTACTAGCACCTCGAAGTTGAGCTCTAACTTGAGCTAGTAACAGAGAGGAAGTCAAAGAACTAAGGGCTTGGTGTAAGAGCCTGATCAGAAAACATGAATGTTTGCATGCAGAGGGAAATAGATCTGGGGAACAAGTTGGTGATGAGAAGGGAAGATTTGCGCTTGCTATCAGTGGAGGGTAATGGCCATCAGGCTACAATTAGAATATTAGCTTAAGGGTGTGCGCTTAAGCGCATGCCCTTGAGCTAATTGGGGCCGTTACCTCTCCACTGAGGCTCCAAACAGGTGCTGCTTAGCTTCCCTTTCTGATCCCACTTCTCTGAATCATGCTCATTTCAGCTGGGCCCAGAGCATAGTGTTTATTTTGATTCTGAAACATGCCTCAGGCCACCATCAATCAATGTTTTAATGCCCACATTTTGCAAAGCAAGCATTGTGACTTACCAGCCGACCACTGTCTGTCCCAGCACCTTATCAGGCATCACCCACCCTTCAACCCTTCCTAGAGCCCGTTGTTTGTTGTGTGCTTGATACTACGGCATTGGACAGATCCACCAAACCTCCACCAGTATGAAATGCAAAGCCTTACCGTAAGGAGTGACATCACATGTCCTTACCTTTTATGGTTCAAATTGATCATACTACCCCCAAACCAGCCCCTACCCCAAAACCACTAAACCCTCCCTCAGACCTGTCAACCCAACTTTCACATTCCTGCTTTTCCTTTGTTGACAAGCAATCCAAAGCAGATACCATATCATATACTTATACCTACTGCTTAATCCTTCATTGGATCTGGGCTGAGTTTGACAGCTTGTAACAATCTGTGACAATCTGGGCTGCCAGACTGCATCACAAGTATCACAAGTTGCTGACTAATCCTGCAAATTTCACACGTTATTACCATCCTTGTGAAAGGTTTATATGGCCTTATATTACATTATCTAGAATACAATACTTTGTAGGTAGTTGATACACTTAGTGATTGTATATTGGTATATATGGTCAATACAAAGGATTATCATGTTGTCAGACAACATTTCTGCCAACAAATCAATACCAATTGATTGTAGGTATATTGGTTTATATATCTTCTTGTTATCAGACCACATTTCTGCCAACAAATCCATAACAAATACTTATAGCTATATTGGTTTATAATGGTTGCCCATGAAATGGAATTCTGAAGTTAGTTGCCACCAAGTGTCATGAGAAGTGACCCTTGCATTTCCTGACAACCTTCAGTGGCATCACCAGTCTTTTGCTCACCCACTATAGCATGTCAATGGGGAATCAATAGCTAAGTATTTGAGGGACATTCAAAATATATTGAAAGTCAATCTACTTCCTGCACTGATGTTGAAGAAACTTGACCATACCAATAATCCATAGATCAATATGATGTTCATCCACAAAGCATAACACCACTACAACAATAGGTGATGCAAATTGACTATACTATATGATTGAGAGCAGCAGAGAGCAGGTACCCTACCAATCCACTGTTATTGGATAAGCAGCTGGATTTGAACAAGATGGGTGACACTCACTTGAGAGTACCTGAGAATGAGGTGGCTATCTGTGGTTGTCTGCACTATGGGATTTGTAAGTAGAACTAGTGATACCATGGAATGAACAAGATCTTACCAGGGTGAGGACAGGCAGAGGGGTGCCCTAATCACTGGCATCACTCCCCTCAGCATCACTTTTCCCACTCTCCTAGTCTTTTTGTTCCTCTTTGTCCTTGTCCTCATCCTCATCCTTATCCTTGTTATCCCCATCCACTCCCCTGTTAGTAGATTGACCAATAACCACATCACCTGTCTGAGATTCTGCCTCCTCCATTACCTCATCAGCATCATCATCCACTTCATCATGTGTTTTGATGGTGAGCCCTGGCAGACAACCCCCTAGATCCAGCCCAACATGACTCACACCTATTCCAGCAGAGTGGGCTAACATGTCCTGGTCTGCAAATCTAATTTCCCAATGTCAAATCAAATCTGAGTGTATTGTACCAGGAATTTACTCACATGTTCACATAGAAACTGGCCCAGTTGTCCCCTTCACCAGGAAGTTGGGCTAGTGATGGCCCTCCTTGCAAAAGGTTGCAAGTGTGACCTTCAGGAAAGGTGGGAATCCAGTGACAACCACAAATCACCAGTGAAGGATCTAAGAACCCAAAAGGGGGCATGGTCAATATGATCTGGAACAAAGCCTACCTTTGGAAGACAAGCTTCCTTGAAGCCCCATTGCTGCTCCTGATCAATTCCAAGCCAGCATGCATGACTCACACCTGCTGGATAGAAGTGGACTTGGATATGGAATGCATGGATAACCATTGCATAACAGAAAGTGTGATCTTGATCTCTTGAAGTTGTCATAACAACATCATCACAGGTTGTTCATATCATATCATGGTCCTGGCAAATGTCATAGGTAGTGTAGTTGATGCATAATACCTTTGACTCGACAACCAAATTGAGGTTTGTGAGATGAATCTCCTCATGTTGCTAGGAGGTGAATGACTGCTTATCACCATCAAATTCCAAGTCAAGCAACCTAGTGTGTAGGTGATCTTTAAGGTTTTGCATGAAGTTTGGCTGTTAGAAACACCATCAGAAGGATGCAATCCTGTAGGGTGACCAATATTCTCACCTTTACTGCAGGATCTCTGTGATGTTTCTGAAGGAGTTCAAATAAGTTGAACATATTGTCCTCTCTCAGAGTGTCAGCCATCAAATGATGCAGTCAAGGACTAGAGTCAATCATCTCCATCTCTTCCTCCATGTTTTCCAGGTTCAATTAATGCCTAAGAAGGGTTTGGCATCTTTCCTGCCTCACAAATTGTTCTTCCATGAACTTCTTATTGGAATCCCCATAAAACCATTTGATCATTTGGTGTGCCCATTTGCCCTGGTGGTTTATGTATCAGATGAAATGTGTGACAAGCATGGAAAACTTACCACCTGAGTCATATATGAATCAGTAGTACCAAACATTTTTATTGCCTTTTTATAGTCACCCAGTGCATGGAACTTGTAGGTGTTGATGTTGAAGCTTTTTGCTGATAACCCTGACTGTGTGGGCTTGTGGTGTTGGTTAGTGACTTCCTTTCTGTGCCTCTGAGCTGACTTTTGAGTGTGTTCTTTTGTTGCAAAGGCACTGCATGTGACACACTGAAACCTTTGAATTTCTTTGCCTAGCTGGTGCAGAGCCTGATCTAGTTGTGCAAGAGTATGGTTGGTGTGAACCCTCAATTTTGCCAATGCATCCCATTTGGCCATGTGAAAGAGGAGGCATTGGACAAGTTCATCATGGGGGGGAGGGAGTAAGCCTTCAAGAACAGGCATTGCACACTGTACATTACTTTGTATCATAGGAGCATTTACAAATTTTAAGCAAACTTTACCTGAAGTACATCCTTGAAATACTGTGCAGGACTCTGTGTAGTGTTGGCAACATTTTCTGGAAACCAGCAGATGCCATCCATGCCTAAGGGTGGCATCACTGCAAAACCTAGACATAAATATTGGCTCTTTCATTTGTAGGAGTTGAAATGCACTGACCTTTCACTGAAAATATGCACATGATATGGATCAATTGCATAGAGGATTCAGATCAGGTGTTTCAGAACTGATCTTAGTATGCCTAGCTCGAACTTGTGCAATAAATTGACCATGAGCATTGGATAAATCAGAAAGCCCAGATGTGAGAGATGCTCAGTGAAGGCATTCTAAGTAGAATGTTACAACCATGTCTCATGTGTATGGCAGGTAACAAACCTACCACTGCTGGAACAAGTGAATTTGGCTTCAAAAGCCATTACACCAGGACACTCTTCAATGGCCTGCCTAGCTGATATATGACCCTCTGGTCTTCTGAACCTTCTGCATAAAATGCACACATGCTTGCAATAATCTTGCCAAGACATTGCCACAGACTCCAAGATGGTGGAAGCTTGACTTAGGGATCAAACAACAAGGGCATAGGCAGACCCCTTTATCATGGATTGTTACAAGAAAAAATTCTTCTCAGTGATAGTTGACTAACAATGGGAGACTTACTTCTCAGGGTAGTCAGCAGAGTAAGTGAATATTTGAGGATACACCTGCCTGGTGACCCCATCAAAACATTGTACAATGATACCATTATATGCCTCACCAAATTCATTGTCCAATAGAATTCTCCAAACTGCATGTATAAGCTCATGTTTGCAGTGTGTGAGTAGATCACTGCTATTCTTTTTGTTTGAGATGCTTGATATGAACTTTCATAGTGACTCAGGAAGCTACAGTAATGGTGTGAGCAGTAGGTAACATAGTCAGATATCATTAGCACCTACTGGGGAAGTGAATGCAATTGGATTACTTGCTCCTCCCTCAGGAGTGTTTCATGAGTATTTTGACAAATTATCAAAGAAAAGGTATATGGGCCATGTGGCAGCATGGCCAAATTGAGCTAGTTGTGTAGAGTCTGACCAGAGCAACAACCCCACTATAACACTCTCTAATTGGCATCCATCAGGTCTTCTTTGCTTCATGATGTCATCCTGTGCTTGATTCCATGCATCCAATGTGTAGAGTTTGTCATAGACTTGTTCCTCTTCTCTGGTGAGCAGCGACTTCCACACCTTTAAATAAAGAGACAATGAGCAGAAAGGTAATTCCAGAGTGAAAGGAGTACTTATACCTGGTGAAATGGCATAACATGGAACCACTTTAAGGAAGCTTCTGGGAGGACTGTGTATATAACATCAAGTAACAAGCAATAAAAGAATCCCTTCATGTTGAATGTATTTCCATTGCCACCTTGGTTGTTCTCTCAAGTAGATATGATGAGGTTGATGTTCATGCATTTCCATTTGTCCATACCAAAGGTCTCCTTTGCTGGCAATGCTTTTTGTGCTGCATTCAACCCTCTCATCTTTGTGTGGGCATTAAAGCATTCCAGTTCATGATGGAGAAGTTGGGAGCATGAATGACCTCATGTAGTAGATGAGTAACTTTGGAAGCTGACTTCTGATGGCGGCCACTCAATGCCCATGTCATCAAGTGCCATATCATCATGTTTGCCCAAGGCTGTGGTGGTCACTGTGCATCTTGTGTGGTATCTGGTTGGCAGGGGATTGAGGACAATGTTGGGCAGGTGAGATTGTCAGAGGAGAGAAATGAGTCGGGATCATGACTTGGACAGTGGCAATATTCACAGGCAATCCCAAACTTATTGAATTGAGTGCAGAAGAAGTCAAAAACATGCAAGAATATGTGTCAGACAAGAGAGTTTGGAGCTGGAGGTGCATGTGTGGATATTGGAGGTTCAGGTAGTTGGTCACAATACCTGGGAGGTTATATGTGGATCTGAAGAAGTTGTGCATTATCTGTGGATAAGGAATTAGGGTGAGGGTCAGGTGGCTTGTGCAAGGATGAGGATTGGAACAGAGGGGGCCCAAGTGCCAAAAGTGAGTCTTTCCTGGCCAACTGGAGCTGACTGGACTTTGAGGCAAGGTTGTTAGGATGTGGTTGTAGCACAAGGTGTTCCTGGTTAGCTGACTTCACTAGGTTGATATCTGCTAACCTACCTGATTTAATGATCTTGCTTGTTAGGTGGGAGAGAGCAAGGTGGCACTCATATGATGGAGTTGATGGGCATGCTCTGACTGATAAGTAGAACATGACAAACAATGCTGGGTGAGGCCTCTTTGAGAAGGGAATGTATGGTTACAGCTTGTGCTGCACTTAAACATGATGGTGAGTATGCAAAGATCAGTTACAACAATGTGGGAAATGAAGAGGGAATCTGGTCATGAAACATGCAATGCTTGAAACATGGAATGTCCATGCTGGTTGATGATTTATCAGTAGAGGTCATGCTTGATGGGTGGTTCTTTACATACCTGTTGTGCCGGTATGTATTGCTGATGAGAGTGACATGCACATGTCAAATAGTAGCCAATTGATGACATCTTGCTGGCACACAGAGCAAATTCCAATCAGAGATAGTTTACATTAGTATCAAGAAAACAACAGGCCAATGTATGCATATTTTAAGAAGAAAAGGGATGGCAGAGTGAAGGGGAACATGCTACTCATGATATTCATATGAAAATTTGTGAAGGAGGAGAGGGGGTCTGCCAAAATGATTGAAAAAGGTTTGGACATAGAAGAAACATGCTCAGGACATGACTTTGTGTGTAGCTGCATTGTTTTTATCCTTAGTGAGATTAACCTGGCAGGCAAACACATTGAAGGAGGGGTGAGCATCTGGCCATGTGGATATAAGCAAACAGAAAGCATGAAACATTTGGTAATTGTGGAGGAATGTGTCACTGAAGCTAGGGTTGCCAGGGTTGGTGGGTAATGGCTCTGACTACATAACAAGCCCAGGTGTACCTGGGAACACCTGCTTCAGAATTGCCCTATGCTTGTGGGAGAATGAGCTCTATAGTTGAGGTGTGCAGACCTGGTTGAGAGCATATAGTTTGTACCGAAACCCAATCTCAAATGACTCCCACAAGATGGCTTGGATTAGGCAGGGCAGAGGGTTTTTGAGGGAGGTGATGGGGATAACCTTGTCTCACCACTCCACATTCCCCTTCAGAGCTCAGCTGGAACCTTGTGTCAGGGCTGCAGCATCCTTCCCAATCCAGTGCTGAGATTTTGTAAGACTTGGAATGAGTCATTTTTCCAGTGGAGGCAGGCTGGGGGTCATCCAGTGCTTTGAAAGGAGGACTGTGCAAGAAATCCTGCCACTCTGGAGGGGGTGGAAAGTGTGAAGGCAGGTCATGGTTGAGGTGACTAATCCAATGTTGATGGACAGCAAGCCAATTCATCAAGAACAGCTTGCATCATTCTGGCACTTGACTAGCAATCAGAAGGGCAGGCTTGGGACACAATAGCCAGCATTGACTGTGCTGTGGTTCACCCTTAATGGGTTCCTGTCCATCCACTTCATTGCATTGACCCACATGAAAAAGGGTGCAGGCATCTCAGGCATGGATAATTCCTTCCATTTATCATGCCCACCTGCCATAGCATCTGTAATCGATTAGTAAATGAGCCTGTGCAGTGAGCAACTAATGACCCACTTGTTTTTGCCTTTGGAACATCCTTCTCCTTCTGGTTGCACCTGACTGCTGTCATGTTTGTAAATGGTTAGTTAACATGCCTGTACATTGAGTTCTAACACCTCACTTGTTTTTCCCTTGTGGTGGTCCTGCTTCTCTTTCTAGGTTGCTTTCCTTGTTTGAGCTTGAGTTGGCACTTTCCCAACCTGCAAAGACACCTGCAAACTTGAACTTGATGATGGCATGTCTGGTACAGACTGAGTAAAGCCTATATAATAATGATAAGAATTCATGTGATAATTATATCCACCTGGGCCATGAAAGAGCAAGCTGAATGGGGGGACCAGTGTTCCCCTCTGAGTGAACTGCACTCATATGATGCTATCAGGAAAGGTGAACACAACAGGCTTCTTGATGATGGGTTGGTTCATGACAGAGTGGGGTGTTTGTAACAACCAGACTGGGCCCCCAACTTGGAAGAGTTCATTGCAAACCTTGATGTCTTGGGTGAAACAGCCCATCCAGTCTGCAGAGACCAGTGGTAATTTGTAGGTTAAATTCACAAGTATAGATTACAGCTCACTGAAGGAGCAGATGCAGCTTGCAGTGAAGATGCTAGCCATCTGAAGAGTGCTGTCATGGCATGGCTTTCAGATCTGACCCCATCAAACCCTTGACTACTGCCCCATGACAAGTTTGGCCAAGGGTTCCACAATGATGGAACAGCCAGACTTCTCTGCCCAGTTGAGTACAACTGGGATGATGCCAAGTAAGTACCTTACCTATCCACAGCATGTCTAGCTCAACAATCAATGCAATGCAAGATCCATGACTGTGATCCCAATTTTCTAGTCATGGCCAACTCATGGCTGCAATTCTTGTATGAGAACAATTTATATGACAAGTCAGACCCTGCCAAGAGTTTGCACAAAGGGAAGATGATGCTCCAGGATGTATTTGATCATTCATCATCATCTCTCAAATAACTCTACCTTTAGGCTTTCAAATTGAAATTCACAAGCCCCAGTTCCACTGTTAAAGTCAATCCTGATCTCCTTGATGAAACTCCAGAACTCTGGAGTTAGTGTCTGGACAGAAGGAACGTTGGCTTCACCTTATGTGGTGCGCCCTTGTTGAAGGCAAGTCCCCGGTATTTCAGAGGGATGGGCATAAGGCGGAGTGACAGAGGTTGGAGGTCAGATGGTCAGAGGTCAGAGGTTGGAGGGTCAAAGATTCGAGCAAGGCAAGTCAAGGTTAAAGAGCTGAGGGAGAGGATGGCAAGAGGAGGACCAAACGAGCAAAGGGGGAAAATCAGAACCAGAATTGATATTCAAACTAAGGGTACAGGAGTGGTGTACAGAGTTTATATACAGGACTAAGTGACAGTATTGGCAATTCCAGCAGTGGTCTGGAGGTCCTATCTGTTGCAAGAGTGACAGTGCTGGTAATTCCAGATCATGTCTGGTACCCCTACATGTTGGAGGTGAAACATGGCAGTGATGATAGCCCCTTGGTGTCAGCACCCGTCAGAATATTACAAACGGTCAAATGATATATCCAAGGTAGTCAAATGATGAATAAACACGTGTGAGTCCTGTGACTCAGAATGGTCTCATAAGCAAGAATGCTCTGGAGATAGTGGGAACATAGACTGGAGGTATGGGGTTGGACTTAGCGAAAATCATGGATGTGACATTCCACTTGTGAAGTGGATGACTCTCAGCTGACACCAACTGCCCCAGGCAAGTGATGATGTGGAGAAAGATGCACTTGTGCACATGTGGCACACCTGCTCAAGATAAAAAGAGTGTCACATCCATGATTTTTGCTAAGTCCAACTTCATGCCTCCAGTCTATGTTCTTACTATCTCTGGAGCATTCTTGCTTACAAGACCATTCTGAGTCACTGGACTCACATGTGTTTATTCATCATTTGACTACCTTTGATATATCATTTGACCATTTGTAATATTCTAACAGGTGCTAACACCAAGGAGCTATCATCACCGCCGTGTCTCACCTCCAACATGTAGGGGCACCGGACATGATCTGGAATAACCAATGCTGTCGCTCTCGTGACAGGTGGGTCCTCCGGACCTCCACCAGAATTGCCAATACTGTCATCTAGTCTTGTATATAAACTCTGTACACCACTCCTGTACCCTCAGTTCGAATATCGATTTTAGTTCTGATTTCCCCCCCTCCGCCTCTCTGGTCCTCCTCTTGCCATCCTCTCCCTCAGCTCTTTAACCTTGACCCGCCTTGCTCAAATCTTTGACCCTCCGACCTCTAACCTCTGACCATCTGACCTCCAACCTCTGTCACTCTGCCTTATGCCCGTCCCTCTGAAATACCAGGGACTTGCCTTCGACAAGGGTGCAGCCAACGTCCCTTCTGTTCGGACACTAACTCCAGAGTTCTGGAGTTTCGTCAAGAAGATCAGGATCAACTTTTAACAGTATATTTGAACTCAAACTTGTCGAGGTCATGAATACTTGTAATCGTCCTCAACGTCCTAGTGCTCAACCTTCTACGCCACCCCCACATAACCTGCTTAGTACCATTGGAGGTAGTTTGAGAGGCCAGGAGATCATAGAGCATTTCCAAAGCTTCTCTGTCTGCCATACTCCAGTCCTAAACCCGTCATTTCCATGGGCCTCCATGCTGGATCTCCGACTCTTAGAGTGCTCATCGACAACCCCAACGACGACTCCAACGACGATCCTAGGGATGACAACAACCCAACTCACCCCTTGGGTCCCCCTTCAGGTGGCCCCCCTGACCCACCTCCTCTGGTCGGTCCAGATGATCTGGAAAATGAGCCCTCCGATGATCCAGCCTCTTCCAGAGATGAACCCTTCCTTAATGAAGGAGACAAGCTAATTCCGCATAACACCCTTAACCACCTCATGGACGCTATCCAGAGCCTTGCTCAATCTTCTCGATGTCTACCTTAGCCCAGCCAACACACCAAGGTCCGGGAACCAGATCAGTTTGACAGATTGGACCCCCGCAAACTCTGGTCTTTCCTGGTACAGTGCGAGCTGAACTTCCAAGATCGTCCTACAGCCTTTGTTATGGACTGTGCTAAGGTCACCTTCACGCAGTCCTATCTCAAGGGTACCACATTAGAATGGTTCAAACTGGACCTTCTTGAAATGAATGATCCTACCTCCTCACCTATCTGGATGAATAGCTATCACGAATTTGTCCTTGAACTCCAGTTGAATTTCGGACTGCATGATCTGGTAGGAGATGCGGAACATCAACTGGACCATTTGTTGATGAAGGATAGTCAGTGGATTAACAAGTATGTGATCAAGTTTAACCGGATTGCTTCACAAGTCCGAGGCTACGGAGAAGGCGCCCTTAGGCATCATTTCTATAATGGACTGCCTGATCGTATCAAGGATGAGGTCTCATGTACGGGCAAGCCCACTTCCCTCTCTAAACTCCGTTCCCTCACTCACACTATCGATGCATGCTACTGGGAGTGCAAGTCCAAACTATCTCGCCAATCGAACCGGACCTCTAGACCATCCGCCAAACCTTCCACCAACAAACCCTCCAACAAACCCTCCATGTCCACTCTGGGCAACTCCAGTGGCAAGTCACCTAAGGATTCGAAAGAGTCCAAGGGAAAGGCTACCACCCCCTCCTCCACTCCAAACCATTCAGACCTTTCATCTAAACTAGGCACCGATGGCAAGCTTACTCCAGTGGAATGAAAACACCGCTTCGATAATAAGCTCTGTATGTTCTGTGGCCTAGGTGGTCATATGGCTAAGGATTGCAAGAAGTCTATATCTTGGGCTTCCAAGGGCTGTTCCGCCACGACAACGGATGCAACTCTGGCACCCTCCACTTCGGAGGCAAAAAAATAGTCTGCAACCTCTGTAACTCCACACAGCCAGACAGTTGCATTGACGCCGACTATGCCATTAAGGAGATTTGCCTCAACGCGACTGCTCTTTCTGGTCTGAAGTCTCTTGTACCATCAGTTTCTCTTGCCTCCTATTCATTCCTCCATTTCTGGCCCTCATAGACTCTGGCTCTTCTGATTGTTTCCTCGACTCGAACTTTGTCAAAAACCATAATCTTTCTACATATCCTGTACCTCCACTCTGACTCCGACTCTCCAATGGTACCTGTAATAGCACCATCATGCACGCAATCAATCTCTCCATTCAATTTGAATCTGGTGATATCACTCTGATGACATTCTTTGTCACTTCGTTGGATGGCTCCTGCTCTCTTGTTCTAGAACACAACTGGCTTGCCCACTACAATCCATCAATTGACTGGATTTTGAACAGTATCTCATTCCGAGCACCTAAACAGACCATGCCAGCCCCTCCGAGCTCACCTCCGCAGCCTACAAGATCCCCTCCTGTGGCTGAACCCTCATCCTCCAACACACCTCCATTTGATTCACCACGTTTCTCTGATCACACTGCCCCTCCTATTGCCATAATCAGTGCTCCTGTGTTTGCCCTAGCTTGTCGCTTGGAAGGCTCGCTGCAGTTTAGTATGCAGTTGAAACCTCCTAAGAGTGAACTCCTTTCCGCCACTTTCATCCCAGAAGAAATTAATCTCTCCAGTGTACCTCCGGACTATCACGATTTTGCCAATGTCTTCAGTAAGAACAAGGCAAATACTCTGGCTCTGCACCATGACCATGACCTAAAGATCGACCTGGAAAAAGGCACTTCACCTCCATTAGGAACTACCTATTCACTCTCCACCTCCAAGCTCGACTCTCTCCACGCATTCCTCAATGAGCATCTGGCCAATGGCTTCATCTGTCCCTCCTCCTCCACTCATGCCACTCTGGTCCTCTTTGTCCACAAAAAGGATGGTTCACTCCGCCTCTGCATTGACTTTCGAGGACTCAACAAGATCATGAAAAAAGACCGCTACCCACATCTCCGCATTTCCGACCTCCTCAATTCCCCAAGCCATGCTAAAGTCTATACCAAAATTGACCTCCGGCATGCCTACCATCTAGTCCGCATTGCTGCCAGAGATGAAGGGAAGACCTCCTTTCGGACACGCTATGGCTCCTATGAGTGGTTAGTTATGCCTTTTGGTCTTACGAATGCCCCTGCAGCAACACTTCATCAACACCATCTTCGCTGATCTTTTCGATGTTTGCATAGTTGTCTACCTGGATGACATCCTGATTTACTCGGATAACATTGCTTCCCACAAAGAGCATGTCCGAGAAGTCCTTCAGAGGCTCTGCAAGCATGGACTTTATGCTAAGAAGTGTGAGTTCCACATTACGTCCACCGAGTACCTTGGCTACCAGCTCTCGCCCTCCGGACTTACTATGTCCCCGGAGAAGGTGAAATCCATTCAGGACTGGCTGGCGCCTTGAAAGGTCAAGGATGTACAGTCTTTCCTCAGTTTTGTGAATTTCTACCAGCGTTTCATCAACAACTACTCCGACATAGTCGTCCCTTTAATGCACCTTACTCACAAAGGTATCTCATGGAACTTCACCGACTCCTGCCGCTCCGCTTTCCAGAAACTCAAAGATGCCTTCACCTCCACTCCGATCCTCACTCATTGAGTTCCGGATGCTCCTTTAATAGTGGAAACCGATGCTTCTGACTATGCCATCGCTGGTATCCTCTTCATCCGCTGCGCTGATGATGAAATTAGACCCGTCGCTTTTTACTCTTGAACTCTGTCCACTCCAGAGCTCAACTACGACACCCATGATAAAGAACTCCTAGCAATTCACAAATCCTTCCGTACTTGGCATCACTACCTTGAAGGCTCCACAACTCCGGTCAACGTTATTATGGACCACAAGAACCTTGAATACTTTGCTACTACCAAACTCCTGACTCGCCGGCAAGCTCACTGGTCAGAATTCCTCTCCCAGTTCAATCTTATCGTCTGCTTCCGCCCAGGATGCCTCAGAGCCAAGCCCGATGCCCTCACTAGATGCTGGAACGTTTACACCAAAGAGGGGGATAAGGACTATGCTCACATCAACCCTCATAACTTCCGGCCTGTCTTCACTCACGAACAGTTTACTGTGTCCCTCCGAGCCACCTCCCTCGCTGTTCCGGTATTCCGGGCAAGCATGCTCTTCGACACCAAACAACTCCATTATGATATCCTCTCCTCTTTGCCCTCCGATCCTGTGGCTTCCAGGCATTTGGCCACATTCGAACCCTTTGACTCTTGATGGTCAGTTGATAACAGTGGTTTCCTCCGTCTAGACAACCGTATCTATGTTCCTGATGAAGTCCATAGAGATGGAATTCCACAGTCTTGAAGGAATAGGGAGTTGTTTAAGGAGTCCATATGGCTTATGTCTTGGAACCTTCGCATGGGCACAGGTAGTACAAGAAGAGACATAC
>JBBPQO010000156.1:0-15456 GCA_038092535.1 Xerocomus subilludens | reverse complement strand
AAGGTGAAGTCCATTCAGGACTGGCTGGAGCCCTGAAAAGTTAAGGATGTCCAGTTCTTCTGCAATTTTGTGAATTTCTACCAGTGTTTCATTGATAACTACTCTGACATTGTCATTCCCCTGACTTGCCTGACCCACAAGGGTATTTCATGGAACTTCACCAACTCTTGTCACTTAAACTCAAAGATGCCTTCATCTCTGCTCCAACCCTCACCCATTGGGTTCTGGACACTCTACTTATAGTACTTCTTATTATGCTATCACTGGTATTCTCTTCATCTATTGTGCTGATGATGAAATTAGATCTGTTGCTTTCTACTACAGGACTTTGTCTGCTCCAGAACTCAACTATGACACCCATAATAAAGAACTTCTCACAATTCATGAATCCTTCCATACTTGGCATTGCTACCTCAAATGCTCCACAACTCCAGTTGATGTTGTCATGGACTGCAATAACCTTGAGTACTTTGCCACTATGAAACTCCTGACTTGCAGGCAAGCCCAATGGTCAGAGTTCCTCTCTCAGTTCAACCTGGTCATCTGCTTCTGTCCAGGTTATCTCAGAGCTAAGCCTGATGCCCTCACTAGACACTTGAATGTCTGTCCCAAAGAGGGGGATGAGGAATATGCTCACATGAACCGCCATAACTTCTGACCTATTTTCACTCATCAGTAGTTTGCTGCATTCCTCAAAGCTGCATCTCTTGCTGCTTGGGTGCTCCAGGTGAGCATGCTCTTCAGTGCCAAACAACTCCTAAAAACATAAATATGATGTGTTTTATTAAATGTAATGACAATGATATTCTCTCTGCTCTCCCCTTCAAACCCTTGGCTTCCTGTCATATGTTCATGTCTGAACCCTCCAACTTTTGATGATCAGTCAACTCCATTGGTTTCCTCTGTCTTGACAATTGTATCTATGTCCCCAATTCCAATGACCTCCAACTCTGTATAAGCACAAACAACCCCTCTCCAGACATTTCTCAGAACAGAACCTTAGAACTCATTTTCCATGAATATACCTTGCCAGAAATATGCACCTTTTTCAAGAAGTATATCTCTTGTTGCATCACCTGTGCCCACACAAAGGTTCCTAGGTATAAGCCATACAGACTTCTTAAACAACTTCCCATCTCTCAGAGACCATGGAACTCCATCTCCATGGACTTCATCAAAAAACTTCCACACTCCTCCAGTTACTCCACCATCCAAGTTGTTGTGGATTATCTATCTAAGCAATGTGTTTTTGTCCCTATGCATAGTATGAACACTTCTTTGGAGTTAGCAAAGCTCTTCCTCCTCCATGTTTTCTCCAAGCATGGAGTTCCCTCCCATGTCACCCTTAAGAGAGGCTTCCAGTTCATATCCCACTTCTTCCATTCCCTCAGGAAAGCCTATGATATCTGCCTCCACTTCATCTCTGGATACAATCTTGAAGGAGATGGATAAACTGAGCAGATGAACTAGATGCTCAAGAAGTGCTTGCATGTCTTTTGCAATTATTAGCAGGACAACTGGTCTGAGCTCCTGCCTCTCATGGCTGTCATATACAAAAAGGCTCCAAATGCAACTACTGGTGTTACATTTTGACCTCAGGTGAGGCCAAATGTAGACCTGATAGGCCTAGATCCCATGGGTTCAAGGGGATGGTACCTTGAGGACTTCAAGTGCCAAGACAATTGATCCAAGGGTTTGAGAGAGACATCATTCAAAGCATGATGTAGGCTTAACTGAGGTCCTTGGAAGTCAATAGGATATATTGATCAAAGACAAGGAATGGGCATCTAGGTGGGAGCCCAGGTAAGATGAGCATAAGGAAGTACAATGGGATATCATATGGTGTATATGAAGAAGTTTAGAGGAGGTCAATGGGATGAGAAAGAACATTGGAGAACAATGAATAAACAAGATGATCAATAATAATAAAGATATGAAGACCATCAGAGAATGATGATAAAAAAAGAGTAAGCACCATGATGAACAAAGAGTAGCATGATGATGAATGATAAGAAGACTGTACAGGAAGGGAAGATCTAGATCTGGATCTAGATAACCACAAGTCATGATAAGTCTGAGGTAAGTCCCTGGTAAGTCCCAAGGGATTGTAGATGACAGATAGATGAGGGACATCCAGATATGGATGGAAAGCAGAGAACATCCAGACAAGGATAACAAAGAGTGATGGAGGTGGACAATGGACAATGGAGGAGGACAAGGAATGATGGAGGGATGAGAACAAAGATGAGGAGGGACAAGGACAAAGATGAGGACAACAGAGGACAATGGAGATGGACAATGGACAATGGAGGACAAGAGATGAGGGCAGAAGACAAGGAGGGACAAGGATGAAAGAATGACCCCCTTGCTAGGATCAAAGGATGACAAGAATGAAGGACAATGATGGAAGACAGAGGATTGTGATGTCATCAAGCAAAAAGATAGGGGTAGATCATATGTTGTCTATGAATCATGACAACTGGCATCTCTCCATTCTTTGCTAATAAGGGCTATCATTCAAACATGTCTGTCCACTCTGAATGGGATCTTAGCTCTATATAAGCTTGCAAGTACTCCATTAACCTAGACTCCATTCACTCACTCATTCCTCCATGAAGAAATGCCTGTCACACAGAAGCAATATCAAGTACCAGCAGACACTAGGCAAACTCCAGCTCCAGCCATTCAGATCAGTGACCAGGTATTCATCAAAGCCAAGTACTTCTGCTCCACCTAGCCTTTGAGGAAACTCTCCAAGAAGAATCTTGAGCCATATGTGATTATTGCTCAACCAGGTACTCACTCCTTCACACCCCATCTTTCTGATACTTTGAAGGCTGTACATCCAGTTTTCCATGTGTTTCAGTTAGAACCAGCCATATTAAACACCATCCTGAATTATGTGCAATCTCCACCACCTCTGGTTGAAGTAGATGGCAAACCTGAATACAAAATCTCTGAGATCCTTAACTTCAAAATCGATCACTGCCATCAATATTGCAAGCTCCTGTACTTAGTCCAGTGGTCCAGATATGAAGGCACCAATGAAGAAAATTCTTGGTTACTGGCTATCAAACTTAGCCATGTGTCTGAACTTGTTCAGGACTTCCACCTCCATTATCCAGACAAACCCAGACCTTACTCTCTCTGATCATGTTTGAAAGAAGTTTCTTCTTTTTTCTTTTTTCTATCCAATAGTATTACATTTCCTTCCTTGATCTGCTACTCCATATCTTCCTCCAACTCCTCCTCCACCATTCTATTGTCTCCATCAAACAACCCATCCAACTCCCCCAAAACCTCTTCCTTTTCCCCTTTCTCAGCCTCCAACTCAGACTTCAATTCCCTATCTGTGTATATTTCCAAAGCCTTTAGCTCTGCCAGGAATTGGAGCCTTTTATTCTGCTCACAGAGCCTCCAGCATCTCCACCACCTCCAACAGATTCCCCTCTAGGACCTCTGATTCCTCCATTCTCTTAAGACAGCTTGGCCCTGCCTCCACTGTCTCTACTGTCATCTTTGTTGTCCTCCACTTCTCCAGCCTCTCATCTCTAGGCTGCTTGCACTTTACCTTGATGTTGCAGCACTCCATGCATGACTTGGACTTACCAGGCCTGAGCAGGCAATTGAGCCCTTGTCTGGCACACCAAAGGCATGTCAGGGGCTGCTACACCCTCTTCTTCCCTTGGGTGCACTGCTGTGCCACAATATCTTCTGCCTAACTCAATTAGTTCTGGGCCTAATGATATGCAGGCCTGACTTACCCACTTCTTGACCACCTCCTCACTATTTCTCTGCTGCCACTTCCTTGGCCTCTGGCCTCTGGTTCTCCTCCTCCACCTTGCAACACTCCCCCTTCTCTTACATCTTCTTCTCCACTGCCTCCCATGCCCTCCACCCCCTCATGTTCCTTCACTCCTACACCCACCTCCATTGCTCTTGGTACTTTGTGGTGCCAAGCTCCTCCTCATTGTGCTTGTTCTCCATGAGCTGGTCTTTGGACCACATCTTGATGGTGTCAAGGGGTCTGGACATGTTGATGATGGTGGTAAGAGGATACAAAGTTCAAGCTAATCACAACAGACTGGTCCTTTTCTATTTCATCTCTTAATCCTCCTGTAGTTACTTCACTACTCTGTGTCTCAGAGACTTGAAGATCTCCAGGCATGGACATTTCTGTCCCAAATTGAAAGGCTTTTTGTCCTTTGGCTGTGCTCCATCATGCATCTGTTTTCAGGATCCTAACCACTTTCTTGGACTGCTCATTGTCCATTTGAACCTTTTGGGTTCTTTTCCTTTTCAATGGCATTGACTGTCAGGTGGAGGTTTGCTCCCTCTGACTGGCACATCTGCCAATGCAGCCTTTGGATGGCTGTGTCTAGTCATTGTATGACTTATTACAAACATGTTTTGAATGTTTAAAAATTTGTAAGGATTTATTATGTGGGCTTTCCACTTTTCCTCAAGCTCACTTGAATGGTGTGTATTCACAGTAAGTTGTAGAGGAAAAGTAAGAATGCAGACCTCCTACAGAGGTCTACTTTATATAGTATAATACTATGTCACACATGTGATATCCTGGCACTATAGCCTACACAATGTGTATTTTCAATTAGTGGGCCACAGAGCTCCAATGCCTGATTAGGCATCAGCCCCTAACACCTTCCCTATGTAGAGCCAATGTAAGGCTTGAAGATAAATGCACACACAGAAAGAGCAAAAGAATTTAATTACTGTCCATGCCTGAACTACTCAATATATAATGGAGAGAAAAGAATAAATTGAAGAATATGAGGGTTGTGCCTCACTTAGCAAAATGGTAGATACAGCAAGTAAATTAGGAGGGTTTCACCTTCAAGCTACACCATGGACACTTATATGTAGGAGGGATCATTTTCCATATTGATAGGGTGGTGGTCTTTATGCATCAGTGATCCCACAATGTCCACACAGTCCCCTGGATGACTGATGAAGGTGATGCCCTTGTATGTTATCACCATACTGCAGAACTGTTAAAAGAGGGTCCCTTCATCCTTTTGCACATCTGGTGATATTGTAAGGGGAGGAATATCCTCCTTGTGCATGCCCAATGCCTGAGCCTCTATACACCACCATTTGAGGTCCTGGCTTGTGGGTCCATTAGGACGTAGTAGCTGCAGATCACTCTGAAAAGGCCTGAAGATGGCCATGATGCTGGAATTGATGTTAAAACCTGGTGTCAAGGGCATGGCTCATGATCTCCCTTGTGGCACAGCAAGCCCAATATACCAGATTGTCTGTGTCAGCAGGGTTACCCTGTTTGTGGCAAGGTATGCAGTGATGTGGGCCATGGTTGCCTCATGTGTGAACATTTCTGACCCCTGAACATGGCCACTGGTAGAGGGGACTGCTTCTGCTCTCTCCAGAAGTGATTAGCACCTGCCAAGTATGAGAAGGAGATGAACTAGTCTGTGGACCCAGACAGGGTGGTTGAAGTACCCCCTGTCAACAGGCATGAGGTGTTCTATGAGCAGGAAGCCTCTCACCTGAGAGGAACAAGGAGAAAGGAGGCCATCTTTAAGATCCTCATATAAGGCTTGAATCCTAACAGCCCCCAGGAACATTTTATAAAGGATGTTGAGCCCTTTGATGTAGCAGTACTTGTCCTGCTGTTTCATGATGTAGGAGGTCCATGCCTCTAGGGTATCTCTAATAGAAGGGGCATCCTTTGAGAAGAGAACAGCATTTTTCCTTTTGAAAATTGTCTGTGGGACAGGGCAATCAGGGCAGATGAGACATGGGGGATAACAATAGATGATGATGATGATGTTGTTGTTGGAAGGGCAGGAGTCATTGATGTCAACACAGACAAGAACCTTGTCTGCTGGTCTGCAAGTTGCCAGATGAGCAACAAAGAGAGGGAGCCTTGCTTCAGGGCTGGCCCAAACCTGATAGGAGGTTGGGCCAGTTCATCAGGGTGATGCTCCTGGAAGTGCTTGCTTGATCATGAGCAGGGGACCATACCTGTACTGGACTCCTGTCCAAGCAGCCAGTGTCATATTACTTGTGCTACTTGGCCTTCTCGAACACCCAAGCAGGTGGATCACTTGGCCAGTGATCTGTATTTCTTCCACAGGTTCATGTACATCAAAAGGTCCTGTGCATGCCTGACCCAAGGGGCATGGCCCTCTTTGCTTGGTGCATGTGCCTTAGAATAGCACATGAAGTTCCCTTGCTATATCCAGCAAGATAACAGGGCCCATTGTGCCTCTGCCAGGTTGGATGGCAGACATGAGGAACCACCAAGCAGGAAGGGATGGGGTCAGCCCATGTTGAATGCTGGAGAGAATGGTTGTAATTGCCTCTCCTTGGACAGCATAGAGATTCCACTTTACTTGAAGGAAGAGGGTATGAATACCCTTTGGGTTGATAGCATTGCCCATACAAGGACACCATGGGGGGAGTTATTTCCCATGAACTTGGGGAATACAGTACCTTTTACTGTGTTGAACATAAGTAGTTCAACCACAGTGATGTCCTCATAGGAGAGAACTGGTTCCCTAAGTTCAGGGTTTAGAGAGACTTGTCTCCATTTCCCTTTTGAAGAGATAGCAGGCTATGGGACAGGATGGCAGGAGCAGAGATCAGTGGTGTGAGGGGGAAGGTGGATGGGACAAAGGCAGGTGGCATGTACATAGAGATAGCAGGCATCATCTGCACCCTCCCCCTGGAAGAGGAGGGGCCAGGGGTGAAACCAAGACAGGAGGAGAGTGGAAGACATGCTGCCGAGGAGGATCCAGCCTCCATATCGAGTGTTGTGCCCAGGGATGCCACATTCACCCTGCTGAGTTGATAGGCTCCTCCTGCCACAGTCACCAGGGTATAAGCCATATAAATTTGCATAGCTGGTGGATGTCCTCATGGGATGTGGTGAGGTCATCCTCCAGGCATCAGAGCTCATCATGCAACCCATTGATTTTCTAACACTGTTTGGAGTAGGTTGAACACCTACAGTGCTAGGACATGGCATCCTCAAGGTTCTTGATTGTGCTGCTCATGCCATCCTCTAGGATAGCAAATGACTGCCCAAGATGGGCTGCATATTTCATGCATGGCAAGCATGAACCTTGGTGCAACATGAAGGGAAGGACTGGATGAGCCATCCAGCCTCCAAGGCCACAAGAATCATGACAGTGATGTTTGTCATATCAATGAGGGGAAGAGGGAGTCAGACTTGATCTTGGCTGCTTGCTGCTGCTGTCTGGTGACTGCTTTGGTCACCAATGGAAATAGAGTATGAAGCTCTGCAGCAAGGATTATGCTTTCACATGAGCAGGATGATCTGCAATCACACACAAACAAATCCTCAGGGGAGGAGGAACAGGTATCTTTACACTGCTGGGGCATTTTGCACTCATGCAATTAATGTGGTGACATTAAGGAAGGAAGAAGAAATAAGTGAGACACATTGTACTTAAATCACATCAAAATTACAAAAAAGGAAAGTTATGTAATGAGAAACACAATTGACAACAAATTCTAATTACAATAGGAGGTAGTGTGTTGGTTTGTTGGTTTGTTATTGTACCTATGGTTGTTTGACAGTTTTTGATTTTTTCAATTTTGATATATCTTTTTATTTGACAGTATTTGTTATTTCTTTTCTGATCATTCCCAAGGTGTAGTGATCAGCTACTATGACCAATACTTGGTCTTGTATCCTTAAGTATACTATCTGCCCTTCAGGGCAATTGTTGTACCATTGTAATGCCTTGAAGCTCTAGATACCTGTTCAGAGCTTCAAGTTCTTTGCAATTCAAGCTGGGTTCCCAGGTGGAGTCTTCCAGATTCCACTTCACAAGAATCTACCTTGTTCATATCTCAATAGTGAGTGATTATTTTGTCTACCAACCACTTACTTTTGTTGGTAGAGCCAACATTGTATAGGGTCTGCACATCACATTTTGGGAATTGTGAATCATCATTTGCCTTATGGAAATGCAGGAGTCCAACATGAAATGTTGGATGTATGCATCTCCTTACCATTTCATATGGTAACTCCAGCATATATATATTGTTGGCATTTCTCATTAGGACCTTCATAGGTCCAATGTATTTTGGCACAAGTTTATGTGCTCTACCTTTTGATAGTATTAGATTTTGAGTAGACAAATAAACTTTGTCTCCCTCTTGAAGGGTTATCCCTTCATCCATTTCTTGTTAGCATGATGTGTCTGCAGTACTCTGCTCTTGATTATAGTGTCATGTGCCATTGCCAAACTTCTTACAGCTTGCTGTATAAATGCTTTTACTCCTAGGGCTGGTGATGGTTCCCCTTCATTGATCTTTTGCACCAATATAGGCATGTACCCATAGTTTAGTTCAAAGGGTACAAACCCTGTTGAGCTACTTATACTCAAGTTGATTGTAAACTCAACTAATAGAACTTTTTTCACCCAATTATTTTGCTCCAGTCTCACCATCCCTTGTAGTAATTGTACTACATTTCTGATGGCCCTTGGAGGCACCATTTGTTTGCAGATGGAATGCAGTTGACATCAGGAGCTTTGCTCCAATCATTTGATGTAGCTCATGCCAGAATATTGATGTGAACTTTGCATTTCTATTCAAGACTACTGTCTCTGGGAGTCTGTGTAACCAGACAACTTCTTTTAAGAATTTTACAGTGAGTTCAGATGCTTGTACTAATGTTGTCACCAGTACTAGGTGTACCTTAGGCATCAGTCGACATAGTACTATCCAGAGGTAGTCAAATCCCTTGCTTGGTGGGAATGGTCCCACAAAGTCCATAGCTATTGACTTCCATGGTCTTGTCAGCACAGGTAAACTGTGTAATGGGCTTAGGAGGCCATTGGGTACTTGATTTTATTGTCTAGCAGGTCAGACACAACCTCCAGAACTGATCGGTATCATCGCCAAGTTTTGGCCACCAAAACCACCTGCAGATATATTTCACTGTCCTTTGAGCAGAGCAATGCCCCAAGGACTTGTGTGCTCCATCAATCACATAGGCAATGATTGTATTGCCCTTCATATTTCCTTTTTGGAGGCACAATATCTCCTCACTTGCTCTGTTTTTTGTGTAGAGTAACCTGCTCTTGTCTACAAATTGTAGATGACGTTCTGGATGCTGTAGCACCTTTGCAAACAGTGGGTTTGTTTTATATCCCTTGCATACTGCACTCAGGAATTCTGGAAAGCCAACATATGCCCTTGGAGAGGTATTAGATACCTCAGCTGATTTGAGAATTGTCAGATACTCTTCCACATTAGTGGGCTCAGGGTTCTCAACCTTCCTTTCACTTTTCGAGGCCATTTCCTCAGCCTCTTCATTCTGGGCCAATCTTCTTTTCTTGAGTCATTGACTCTTTCAAGGGTTATCCACCCTCATGGCAGACAATCTGAGCTCTTGCCATCAGTCATAAGGAAGGTCATCACCTTCTGTGTCTAAACATATATCTGTGTTTGCCTATTCCATCTCTTCCTCAGAGGCATCTTCACCTCCATCTTTTTCATAGTAGCAAGACAAGCAGTCTGCTACACAGTTATCCATACCTTTCACATAGACAATTCTCATGTCAAACCTTGACATGTAGTCAATCCAGTGTATTTGCCACACTGACAATGTTTTCTGGGTCTTAAGGTAACCCAAAGCCTCATGATCAGTAACAATTGTAAACTTGAACCTGAGGAGTTTATCCTCCCATTTAAGCAGTGCCTCAATTATTGTGAGCATTTCTTGCTTGAATGTTCTATAAATTTGTTGGGTGTCACTCAGTTTCTTTAACATAAACTCTGCTGGGCAACATGTCTTCCATTTGAGTCCCTGCCCATATACTATGCCTACTCCATACAGTGACACATCACATACTACCAATATTGGTTCTGATCTCCTTGGATCTATTGGCCATAGGATTGGATACCAACACACAAGGTCCTTAATCATTTGGAAGCATTGCTTGTGGATTTCTCTCCACATAAACAGGTGTCCATTTTGTTGTACTCCCATTAGCAGTGTTGTATATGCTGACACATCTGGCATAAATTGTGACAAGTATTTGACCAGTCCTATGAACTTTTGGACTTCATTCAGGTTCCTTGAAGTCCTGCAACTTCTTGTTTGGGCCATCTTATCCTGATCAGCATATATGCCCTTCTGGTCGATTATATGACCTAAATAGTTGAGCTTGTTAGCATAGAGCTCACACTTCACCTTTTTCAAGATAGAAGTCTACCTTCTCTAGAATGGCAAACATGATTCTGAGGTGCTCCTCATGATTTTCGATCATGTCACTATAGATGAATATATCATCAAGGTAGATGTATACAAAGTATTCTATAGAATCCCTAAATAATATGGTCATCAGATGTTGAGACATCACTAGGGCATTACAGTCACCTATTTGCATTGTCTGACTGATGAAAGTACCATAGATGGTAGTGAAGGCCATCTTACAGACATCTTCTGGGTCAATAAAAACTTGTTCATACGCATTTGATAAATCAATCTATGAGCAATACTTCACTCTTGCAATGTCCATCCTGATCTGATCTGGGAAGGGCATTACATCCTTGACAGTAATGTCATTTATTTTATGGCAGTCTATTACTGTCTGTAACTTTCCAGTTTTCTTTGGAATGCACAATATTGGTGTAGCTAGTGGGACACTTTTCATGACCCACCATCCAGCTTCTGTATACAGTTGGATTTTGTTCAACAATTGCTACTTTAGCATATTTGGGCACCTTGGTAGGTGGTAATTATACTGCATGCCCTCATTTATTAACTCAATCTTGTGGTTTACCTCCCTAATGGAGGTAATTCTGGAAGGATTCTCTTCAATCTATACTCATACTTTTGGAACCATTGGTCCCTGAGTTGAGGTATATCCTCAGATGTAGGTACTCTTCTCTTTCTTATAGCTGCTATCTCTGTAGTCTTGACTACTCCTTTCCCCCATCTCATGCCCTCACAAGGTTGTAATTGCCTTGCAGGGCTTGGAAGTCAATTCATGGAGGGGATACACTTTTTCTTGGCTCTGACCAAGCCCAGAGGTATACCTCAGTCTTCTAAGGCATGAACCCAATGGCAACATCACCTAGTCAAATATGCTTTGCCTGGAAGTCAAGCACCACTTTATGCTCTCTTAGAATGGTATTCCTAATATACAGTCATACTTATTGATGTTTGCTATATTGAGATATGTCTCCATGGCAAACTTATCCATGGAGATCTTTGCTATGCATCCATGCATAATTTTAGAGTGGCTACCAATGCAACCCAACTGCTGCATTAACTGCTGCTCTACAGGAAATATGTTCATCTTTCTTACATTAGTAAATGTTGGGCTAATAAAATTTCCGGAGCTTCCAGTGTCAATTATGGTATATGCCTTACACCCATTGATCATGGTTTTGATTATTGTGCAATAGCACAAGTCAGGGATGACCTGAGGTCATGCCTGTTCCACTGCATTGCTTGTCTGCAGGACATACCTAAACACATAGTATTCCATACCAGGCATGTACAAGGCTGTTATTGCTGCCATGCACAGGTCATGGTGTGCAAACCTTGCCCCATGCCTTCTCAGTTCTAGTGATTCTGGAACTCTGGAAATAATAAGGTGACCTTGCAGGGACTCAACAATAACATCTTCATCTTCATAGAGAACAATATTCTCTAGATTTAGATCATCCAGTGACAAAACCCATGCACTAAGATCAGCAACATCTTGCTGTGTAGCATGTGTTTGTCACTGCTGGAGATCACAGATCACCTGTACAAGCACTTTCTGCAATTCTGCACATTCCTGTGCACACCATCTGACCTGCTTGGTCAATATCCCCATTGCATGATAGAGATGCTGTGGCTCTACATTCTTTCCATGCATCTGTGCTTCATTGCATTCTTGCCACCCTCTGTCAAACTCTCATTGAGTGACTCGCATCAGGTAGTTTGAGGCTGCAATGAACAACAGTTTGCCATTTATTCCAGCCTCAGCAATATGTTCAATGCACTGGTTACACTGCACACAGCATCCATTTTTATGGATTGCTCCATACAGTAGGGACCACATCTATCATGCTTTCTCTGTACTTTGTTGGACTGGAGGCAGGGCCTCCTCTTCTTGATCACTCTCTCAAGGTGGGGCATTTCAATGTCACTGTCTTCTGGGCAGTCTATTTCCCTGTTCATCATGTAGCATCAGACACTATTTTCATTCTCAGCTTATTCTATCATTTGGCACATTGTGCCTAAACTAGCTACAGGCTCATTGTTGTCCTCAACATTTATATCTTCCATGCTGAGTTCAAAAGGTTCCCCATTGATGTAGTATTGCTCTTTGTTTACAACAATCTGCAAATTTTTCATGGTTTCTTCCACAATTTCTTTCTCTTGGTGCTCAGTATTGCAGGTAACCCCCTGCTGTTCATCTTCCTGCACCTCCACTGTATGGAGACATGGATGACTTCCAGATGAGCCAGTACCTTTGCCATGATCAGGGCAATTAGTCAAATAATACCCTGGTTTGCCACATCCATAGCAGATTACATTCTGCATTGACATGGCTGGTTTCCTGCCTTGTCTGTCTTTGAAGACTTGAGGTTTCTCCAATGTGTGGTGGTTGTTACCACCTTTCTGATCACTTCTCATGGGTATATTGAACCTAACACAGTAGATCATATTTACCTTCCCGAAGTACTTTGCTCCATCACTTCATGGCATAGTTTTGAAGGTATCACCCTTCCTATCATTGCTAGGGTGAGCATTCATATGGCTCTTATTTTGGGAGGTTTTCCCTCCAGCACTAAACTGACTAGTATGCAGGTGTAATGAGATTGCCTTCTGGGCAGTCTCCATCCTGTGTACTTCTTTGAGTATTTCTTCAATAGTGGAATGCTCTGTGGAGACTCCATGCACCTCAAAGATACTTTGAATTATTGTATGCAGTAACCCACAGGGAAATCTCCTCCTGAACAAATAGTCATGGGGAGGCTGCACCATTTGGTGCACCCTCCTCTTCAGATCATTATAAAAGGCTAATGCACCTTTCTTAGGAATATATCTTGTTCGATCAAATTGATCTGCTGTGTTCTGTGATGATGCTTCATGTACAAATCATTTAAACAGTCTGCAAATCAGGTCTTCAAATGACCAATACTGTACTAGATGATCTGGTGCATCAACCTCTTGGTCATACCATTGGAAAGCTAGGTCTTCCAAGTACAATCCTGTGTATAGGATGTGATCCCTGTCCCTATCTGGGCCTATTACCTTAAGGGTACAAAAGCATTTCTATAGCTGGCTAAGCCAGTCATCAAAAATTTCAAGTTCATCCTGTCCTTCATACTTAAACCATTTTGGCAGATTCATCACCTTCACTTCTAGACCTACTAGTCCTGTTGATATTCTAAATTGTTTGTAGATTCTCTGCAAATATCTTTGGGTGATGCAATCCATATACCTGATATTTCCAGGAGTAAACCCTCAGACTTAATTCCTCCTAGCTCTACACATGGCAGGCTGTAACTCTTCTTGACTTTCACTATGGTCATTATCTGGAGGATTTTCTCCTAGGGTATGCCAGAGGTTCTTGTGGAGGTTGGTATCCTCTATCTCTGCTTGATTGTCACTGCTTAGGGTTTTGGCCCTGATTCTGATCCTGGTGGTAATCATTTCCCCCACTAGATTGCACATTCTCCTGACAGGCACCCATTCCTCATGGTTATTTCCATGGTTGGCATTACATTCCTCCACACATTGTTCCATGCAATTTGGTGCAGCATAGCAGCTGCTCTATCACTGCCATATACATGTCAAATAATGTCCAAGCTTTGTCCAAACAAATATGCTGGGAGATTTGGCATGCTCAGGGCTAGGCCCCTACCAGTTTCTCTTGTACCTTCTGATGCTCTCTCCATTCCAGACAGAGATACATTTCTTGGAGTGGAAGGGCTGTATTTCCCTTCAATTTTGATTTCAATATTATTGGTCAGAGAAGTTGACCATGTCAACACAGATAGTGTGTTAAGGTCCAGTTGCTGGACTGGAAAAAGACCAGAGACTGGATGCAACCTCTGATGGTTGCAACCAGACCTGATTGCTGGTCCATGTAGTTCACTCTAACACTGGTTTCTGGTTCCATGTGTTCCATGTAGCATGAAAAAACTGACCCAAACTGGTTGCAACTGGCTGAGCAAAGTCAGAAGTGACCAGCTGCCACCACAATAGGATAGTATAATACTCCAAAACAGTGTTCATATCCATCTCCTGATTCTCCCACTCTGCCATCTCAACATTGCAAGCCAACAACTCCTCATACTCAGTCAATGGCACCACCTCTACCTGAGAGGAATTGGACTTCACCAAGTCTGAGATGTTATTATGCCATGTGTGCTTGAGAACCTGCAAATACTTGAATTTGTTTTCACCAAGATAGGAGTGGCAGTCAGTCACAATTTTGCCAGCAGCAGAAAACAAATGTTGGGAAGAAACAGACAAAGCAGGTACAGCACAGATGTCCTGTGCAATATGAGCAAGCATGGGGTACATTTCTGAATGATCTGCCCATCATTTGACAATATGTGTATGCTTGCTGACATCTGGTGATACTGCTTCAATGTAACAGCAGAGTTCTGCTCTCCACCCACTGCTGTTACAGTGCTTCACATGCTGAATGAGTTCACAACAGTGTTGATTGAACTCTGATTGCAATGTTGATTGAGCTCTAGCAGTTTTGGTAGTAGTAGGTTGAGTTGACAAGTCTTCAGGAGCATTGCCAGCATCATTGGAGTCATTCCAAGAATCTTGCATTGTTTGCTCCATGATCTTGAGGGCCTTGTCCTGCCAGTCTTTGGCATTCAGGTTGCCTGCATCAATTTTCTTTTGCTGTTCCTCCACACCACCCCAGGCCATTTAAATGTACTCCAACTTGCAGTATGGGTGAAGCACTGATACAGCACTGATATGTTAGTAAGGAAAACAAGCCACATTTGTGTTTATGCACCTAGAGCAAGAACATAGACAGGTTTCTCATCAAATCTTGAGTAGTACTTGTGAAGCTTTGCCATGCCATGCTTGATTGCCTCCACATATGGTTCAAACACAGGCATTGTTAGCTTCCTCTCCCATGCTGACTGGAGCTTCTCAAATGCAGGAATTGCTTTCCACAATGTAGCTTGGCTGTTGAATAAGAGGATTTGTTGGAGAAAGTTGGCATCTGAGATAATGGCATGAAGGACATTGATTCAGTCCCAGTCAAATGGATGGAAAGCAAATGCAGACCAAGGAATATGCTTAGCAGGGGCTATAGGTTGGTGAATTGTTGTGATGGGACCAAATAGTTCATCAGCTGAGTTGACAAAGAGATTGACTGCTTGACATAGTATGTATGCATGCACAAGCATCCTGTCTGCTGTTCCCCAGTGGACATTGCTATGGAGTGGGATAGTGAG
>JBBPQO010000155.1:0-15491 GCA_038092535.1 Xerocomus subilludens | reverse complement strand
GCAAGTGATAGTGTTGGTAATTCTGGATCAACTCTGGTAGCCCCTACATGTCGGAGTGAGACATGGGAGTGACAATAGCCCCTGGGTGTCAACACCTGTCAGGGTAAGACAAATGGTCAAATGGAATATCAAAGGTAGTCAAATAGTGAATAAACACATGTAAGTCCAGTGACTCAAAATGGTCTCATAAGCAAGGAAACTCTGGGGATTGTGAGAACAGAATGCCAGAGTTTGGAGTTGGACTTAGTGAAAAACATGAATGTGACAAACACCCCTGCCACATTCCAAGCTTTCATGAATCATACCTTCACTAATACAGTTACTAAACTCTGGCTTAAGATCTATATGGACAACCATGGTATCTACACCCATGGAACATTGAAACTCCACCACAACCATACTCAACATGTCCTAGAAAGACTTGGCAAATCCAGTCTCTCTGTCAAAATCTCTAAATATTCTTTTGACATCCCTACCATGGAATACCTGGGAATGATTATTGGTAATGGATTCATTAACATGGACCCTACCAAACTCTCTGCCATCACTGACTAAAAACCTCCCTCTTCCATCAAAGGTGTTTGTTCTTCTTGGGTTTTGCTAATTTCTATCATCAATTTATTCCAAACTACTCCAACATCATTGCTTCCCTTACATTTACCTTGAACCTGGAGCCCCCTTCAACAACATGCCTTTGATGCTCTTTGCCTTGTCTTTTTGTCTGCCCTGTTCTCTCTATCCCTGCCACCTCTTATCCTTTTTCAATCATGACCAATGCCTCTCTCCTTGCAGCAGGCACTGTTCTTATGCAAAAAGACTCCAATGGTGATTTTCACCCTTGCACTTATTTCTCTAAGACTTTCTCCCTCACTGAATGAAACTATGACATCTATAATAGGGAACTCCTTACAGTAATCCTTTCCCTCACTAAATGGAAACACTACCTCCTAGGAACTCCTTTCCCTCTCTCTGTCATCACTGACCATAAAAACCTGTCATATATCAAAGACCCTTGAAAGGTATCTTGTCATCAAGCCCATTAGGCTTTCTTTCTACAGGATTTCAACATTGAATGAGTCATTACCCCTGGTTCTCAGATGGGTCCTGTAATGCTCTTTCTCAAAAAGATCTTTTCAATACTTTCCTTGATAAACAAAATTCCTCCATTATCCCCAACCCTGTTATTATTAATGCTCTTGATCTTGCCTTATCAAAATCTATTGCCCTCTCTACCTCTTCTGTGTTACACTTGGCTTGGATAAGAACAAGCACAGCCCTTGAAGATTGAGCATCAGAGGTCAATAGCTAGGCCAGCAATAACTCACCCATGGCTTTGCTAGCTGAGCAGTCCAAGGGAATTCCTATTGGATGAACTGAGAACTTCTCTTGGAGGGATTCTCTTAAGAGTGGATGTAGGAAGTTGAAAGGGAATTCCTTGAAACTGACACAGAAAGCTCAATGGTATTCAAGTTCAAGGTACAAGTTACAAGGTGAACAAGGGAGATCAAGTTAAAGAAAGGAAATATGACACAATCAAATAAATATAGTATATAGAGGCATTCAGGGCAGGTCTGAAGGACCTTGATAAGGCAATCGAATGACTGAGGTGAAAGTAAGCATAATGATAAATATACAAAGGAGGCAGAAGTTTGGGTAAGCCTGATTACTAACAAATGGAGGATTTGTAACACACTGGGTAAGGAAGATATCACCAGGTTGACAAAGCAAAATAGCTCAAGGCATGAGAAGAAGGTGGATGACCAAATTGTGACATTCTGATCCTGTTGTTCTTTTATACTTTCTGCAGTCAATAATGGGTCTTTTTTTTTTTCTCATGCTTCCCTTTTCAATTGGATCTTTGACAATGGCCATCTTTATTTTAAGGGTTGTATGTTTGTTCCTCCTTCCTTCCAATGTGCCCTTCTCTATGCCATCCACTCTTCCCATCTTTTTGGTCACATGGATATTTTCCATACCAAATCTATCCTTGAATGTGACTACTGGTGGCTGGGTCTCTCTTTTTTTGTTAAAAATTTCATCAATGGTTGTGCTATCTGCCAACAGAATAAAGTTAACACTCATTCCACCATCCCTCCTCTCATCCCCATCCCTTCTTCACATTCCCTTCCTTTCAAGCAACTCTCCATTGATCTTATCACTGACCTTCCTCTCTCCACCAGTCATGACTCTATTGTGGTCATAGTAGACCACAGCCTTATGAAGGGGGTAATTCTCACTCCTTGTTCCAAAACCATTAATGCCACTGGAATTGCTCAAGTATTCTTTGACAATGTCTTCAAACATTTCAATCTCTATGATACCCTTATCTTGGACTATGGCCCATAGTTTGCATCTGCTTTTGCCAGAGAACTTGCTTGTCTTCTGAAGTATGATGTACAAATTTCTACTGCCTACCATCCTCAGACTGATGGACAAACTGAGGGAACCAATCAGGAACTTGAGACTTATCTTCATGTCTTTTGTGCCAACAACCCTTCCTCCTGGGCATACTTTTTATCCTCTGCTGAATTTCACCACAACTTTGCCCCCCATAGCTCCACTAAGAAATCTCCATTCTTCCTCCTCTATGGCTATGAACCTCACTTGTATCCACCTTTGGGCAAAACCTTCCTCCCTGCTCTTGAAAATAGATTATCCTCCTTAGATGAAACCTGCAAAGAAGCCCTAGCTGCTCATGAATCTGCCAGAAAACTCATGTCCTCCAGATCTACCCATTGATTCTCACCTTGGAAAGTAGGTGATAAGATCTGGCTTGAGGCAACTCATCTCTGCCTTCATTATCCTTCTCAGAAACTCACACCCAAATGACTGGGCCCCTTTGAAATCATTCATGTTTTATCTTCTTTCACTTACAAACTCTGACTCCTGGATACCTGGAAATACATGATGTCTTCCACACTTCCCTCTTATCTTCTTATCATTTTACTGATTCATACAGACCTTCCTTTTCCAAACCTCCACCTGACATTATCAATAATGAAAAAGAGTACAAAGTGGAAGCTACTCTCTCCCACAAGGGTCCTAAAGCTAAGCGATTGTACCTGACTTCCTGAAAAGGCTACTCTGTGTTGCACGAGCCAAACTCCAAAGCCAAACTTCAAGGGCAAGACTGTAGAGAATGATGAAGAGAGATAGTTGATATAGCAGAGAGTCACTCAAGTGTGATGCAGAATGCAATGAATATGAGGTCCCTCAAGCATAGAGCTGAATAGGACAAGATAACAAGTAGTCACTTCCTTAGATTCCACTTAACCCAAAGGCAAGTGCAATAATCAAATGGATTAGACTGGGGAACCAGTCTTCTATCTACAGTGATTAAATACACATGGGGTCTGAGCACAGACCAAGCTGTGCACACAGCAAGAACAGCCCCAAAAGATCATCAATGGTTAAAGTACACTGCACCACAGTAAGCACAGTGAGCACAGTATGCACTTTCATAGAGTGACATGGTCAGGGGCTGAAGTGAGTGAAGAATCATGTAAAGAGGATCATGAACTGTAATGGCACATGCATGTACACCAGATTGCATGTGGTAGAAGTCTGAAAAGACTGGTGTAGTAAGTTCATATGACAAAGGGAGAAAGAGAAAGAGAAAGAGAAATGCAAGGTAAAGTGAACAACACAAAGTCCTAAATGCTCGAATGTATGGTATTACAGGTAGACACCTATCTTTGAGGATCGGTGTAGTGGAGAGGAGAGACAGATACCTCAACTCATAACACTTTATAGCAGAGAATACCTGGGAACCTGAATCCAACCTCCAACACTCCACCTCCATCCTTTCTTCTTATAAATGATGCCATAACCTCTGACAAGGTAGTCTTTCCTTTGCTTGATGGTCTCTTCATGAGTATCTTGCAAATGAAAACTACCTTCCTACAATGATGGCCTTTCTCTCTTCCTCCATCACTCCTTCCTCACAATCAACCCCTAGGTTCCCACTCCATGCTTGTCATGTCTATCTGATGTTCCTCCCCACCCATGCTGTTCACCTTCTCTACACCACCATTATTGACACCTCTTACATTCTTCTCGCATTTGAGGACAATCCTATCTATCATGATGACATCATTACCCATGAGCTCATTCATCTATTTTACAACATTTCCCTTGCTCAATGACTCCAACCCTCATAAGCAAATGAAATTCCCCTTTGGTTTCCCCTCAAAACACTTCCTGCTTGTATCCTTACCATTCTTCACACCCATGGTTTCTCTACCTTCATAGAATCTCTTGCACCTTCTTTTATTTACCCCACATTGTGCCATATTTACTTATCTCTACCTCAGGATCAATGTAACTTCTACTTGGAATGCATGGACCAATTCCTGCTTCATTCCCCTTGTTCTAACCTTCCTCTCCCTATTCCCCCTCTGTCTCTCAAATCCTTTTTCTCCTTGCCTCCTCTATCCAAAACTTCCACCACTGTTGAACCAAGCCTCATGTCTAATGACTCCTATGAGTCAACCACTATCCCTGTCCCCACCAGAAATGCTTGGGTCATCACCCTTTCCAACAGCAGTTATGCTCTCTCTTCACCCACTCACATCCTTCCTTGTGTCAAACAATACCATGTCCCTTTTGCATTCCCAAATACTGTCTGCTTTCAATGTCATTGCAATGGTCACTATTATGAGGACTGTGCTGAGTACTCCTGCCCTCATTGCCATGCAGCTGCCCCTGGTCATGCCTCCCATCAATGTCTTGTTCACCAGTGCAACTACTGTCACAACTGGGGACATTCTGACTGAGCCTGCCCCCATCAAAACTGTGGTATATGCTCTCAACCTGGGCCCATCATGGGTGACTGTCTGTTCAAATGTCTTTCCCCTTCTCAGGCAATTGTAATCCATGGTGGACCCTCCATCTCTGGAGCATAGTTCTTGGCTAGGTAGAGGGGTTCTTCTCAAATCACGGATTCAATTGTACTATGGGGGTAATGTTACAATTTTCCTTCTCTTTCACCATATCTTCTTATTCCTCTATCATTTTCCTACTCACACTTGGAGAGGAACAACTTATTCTCATGATGGTTTCATCCTCATTGAGGGTATTGGTTCTATTTCCCTTTCTTGTCTTTGATCAGACTTAACCCCTCTGCTGTCTCTTTCATGACAGTTAGTATTCCCCACCTTCCATTGTGTTCTTTTCCTTTTACCATCCTGGTCCATGCTCACACTCAGCTTCTATAAGTACTATTGTCCCTCTCATGTATTATTTATTCTTGATCTACACAATACAAGCATACTATTAAGTCTCATTCCTCATCAAGATCTCTCTCAAAACCCCTTGAGTCTTTCCAACTATCCTTAGTCAAGTTCTTCACTTGAGTCCTCTTGTCCTTGAAGTCTCTTGAACTTCAACTTCTCAGATGTCAGTCTCTTCATGAGTATTGCCTGAGGATATTGACTAGTAAGCAGACCTTTGCTGTATGCTTTGTATAACAGGAGTGATAGGAGAAACATTGCCTCTGATATATTGAAGGAAAATAGTGGTTCTACAGCATGAGCCATAAAGTAAGGTGCAATCCAATGAATTTGATAATGGTGACTTTTTTAGTCCAAAAACAGTAAGGTGCCATTGCACTTCCCCCCCAGGGGAACTTTTGATGATGGCCTTCAGACATCATAGTGATGATACTCTACAATGTCATTAGCCTATGAGTTATAGGGGGAAATGGATATTTGGATATGATAATGTGAAGCCAAAAGCTTGACTGCCTGAATAAAGCTAGGTGCATTGTCAGTAATGGTTTCACAGAATGGTCTCCACTAGCAGAGGATGTTCTCAAAAGTGAAGGATACAAGGGCCAATATGTTTTCTGAATGTAACATATGAAATTCTGGGTATGTGGACATTGCACAACATGCCTGCATGATGTAGTGGAATCCACCAGAATGCAGCATCAGCATCATGTCAATATGTGCTTTGTAGAACAGGCTAATGACAGTAGGAATGGTTGGCAGGATATGCAGCTGCTGGGTTTGGTGGATTTGACACTGGTGGCAGGTGCAGATATACCACTTGACATCTTCTGTCAGCAGGGGCCACCAAAAGTGCAGCTGGAGATGGGTTTGGACAGTGTAGGCACATTTGTGCCCCAGGTCATTATGGGCCTGCTTAATGAGTCCAAACCAATGATTCTCTGTGATGACCAATTGGTAACAGCCCTGAGGTTTGCAATGCCAAAGATTGCTGTTTAGGATGAAGAAATGCATAGTGGAACTGATGAAGGATTTGAAAGCTTGCTTGGATAAGCCTTCTGAGTGTAGGTGGGTTTTGAGAAATGTATGGATCTGTTGGAGTTTAGCATCATAAGCAATTGCTTTGGATGAACAAGGGATTGGGGGTGTGGCAGGTGCTTCATTTTGTGTGCACATTACTTGCATACACAAGTCTGGGTTATTGCCACAGATTGGCTCCCAAGGGTCTGTACCAGCAGCTGAAATGTAAGTTGTTATTATGATAAAGAAATGAGAATAACAACAGAAATACATTGGGATTCAGAAACCAAATCTGAGGATGAAAGCAGATAGTTGCTATTGTAACTCAAATTGGGTGGGACATGCAAATGATTGTTGAGTAACACCATTACAAAGGAGTAGGACTGGTCAAGCCACTCCTTGATGTCATCAGCCTTAGGGGGATCCAACTCAGAAGAGGGGTGATGAGATAGTCTGCCAGCACCTGTATGACAATCTGCAGGAATATGAACCAAGCAGAAATGAAAGAGAAGGATACCCATGATCCAATGATTTATTGTGGCATTCAGTTGTAGATCCAGGTTATTGATCATACCCTTTGTGTACTTCACATCAATTTCTACAATGAAGGTAGAAATATTGAAAATGAAAATGGGTACTGCATGAAGTGCATGGAATAAGCTGTACAACTCCAGCTTCACTTGGGAGTCTTGGCTTTTGACTTTGGTTAGTGAAATATACCCAAAATAGTTAGGGTATTGCCTGCCATCATCTCCTTCCTGTGAGAGGATGAATCTGGCAGCAACATAGGATATATCAACTGCTAGGATCACTTCTTGACCACATTTGTAGTCAAGACAATGCAGAGCAGGTGATTCAAGAATAGTGTACTTAAGATGCTGCAGTGATTCTTGTTGGGGTTTCTCCCATGTGAAGGCAATGCCTTTGTGGGTTAGATCAACAAGGGAACATGCCATTTATGCATAGTTGTGGATAAAAATGCAAAGGACACTGCACATACCCAGAAACCTACGGACTTGGCTATGAGTAGTGCATTCAGGCCAGTCCCAGATTTTCTGCACCTTGGTGTCTTGAAGTATTCATCCTTTGAAGGTGCACTTGGACCTGATGATGACAGCATTGGATGTGGCAAAGATGAATTTCTTGGCAGATACAGTTGCACAAACATTCTGAAGGCACTGTAGAATGTGGTTAACAATGACAGGATGATCCAAAATAAACCCTTGGATCCCTGAATTTTCAGGTATAGTTTCATAGGATCTGTTCTCATATTGATAGCAGGTAATACCAGATTTCATGGGCCAGTTGTTGATGAAACGCATGGTGTGGTCTGGTATCTTGTCTTGAAGGATGAATGCCATATCAGCTTGGTAGATTTGGACCATGTTTGTGTATCCCATAGGAACAGTGATTAAATGGTAAGGACCTAAGGGAGTAGTAAAGGATGTCATATTTCAAGAATCAATGTGGAGTGGCTGCTGGTTGTATCCAGTGAATAAGTCCATCATACCATAAAACATGTATTCTATGAAGGATTCTGCAAAATGCTTGACAAAAGGGGGTATGGATGCATTACGGATTGTAACTGCAATCAAGGGTTGTAAGTCATGAACAAGGTGGAAGGTTTAACCATCTTGTTTAAGGATGCAGAACCAGCAGGACCAATAAGCTGCTGTAGAGGGTTTGTCAATGCCTGATGCAATGTGATCCTAGCCATGGCAAGCCAAATAAAGAATGCTGTCATTTTACTGATGAAATAACACAAGAAACAACAGGACAAGATACAAATCTGCCATACCTCCATGGTACAATCTGAATATCCCCTCTGACCACTGGACATCATTCTATCTGATTTGGGATGTTCTGACCATGCAGAACCTGAGTTCATCCCTGGTAGTGTGGGCAAGGTTTAATACATCTGGACAACTTGTAAGCACTGTCAAAGTTTTAGTCTGGAATACTCACCAAACCCTGGTTGTGGAACTGTCTCTCAGAAGGAGTAGAAGCTGTACTCAGTGTGAATGGATTATTGAAAGAATCAGCATGATTGAACAAGAGCAGGTTATTGGTTCCAGGGCCCTGATGGTGGTAAGGATTCATTTTTGTCTGTAGAGTGAAGGACAAGTTGTTGACTTGGCCCATGTTTACAGGAGTTGGAGCACCACTTGGACACCTCTGGGACTGGTACATGGTGGTATTAAAGGAAGGGAGAATGGGGCAGATGGACAGGTGGGCAGATTTCCCCCCACATGCTGGAGCACAAGAAAGTTCAGCATTCCCAGTGAAAACTAGGTATAATCTGGTATGGTCATATGGAATTCATATGTTATTAGATCATCCCACTAAAGTGGAAATTATGTCATATGCTTGATCTGATGGGGCAGAACCAAGTGTAACTACATATGAAAAACATTGCACATCTCATACCCACTCATATTTGCTCAGATCCTCAGCAGCCTAACACCTTGGATATCTGATCTCATAGTATTACCAGATATGATAACATATGAAACCTACATTGTGCATTGTTTCTGGCCACATTTGATCATATCTGATACTTTGTTTGGTCTTCTCTCATCTGACCACATATGAATGACTCTGATTTTTCTATTTGATGGCAGGTATTACACATTAGGTGGTAAAATGTTCAGGAATACATAACACACAAAACTTTAAAGCAGCAGAAGGCAGACTTGAAGCATCTTGAAGCAGTGGAAGAAGAGAAGGCAGAATAGGATGGACTCTGAGCAGAAGAGAAACTAGAGGGATAGGACTTCAGCTAATTTGACCTTGGTAGAATGAACTGGTGAGAGATGGCCAGGAACAGCAGATTTAAAGTGGCATTCAAAAAGATAGATTTAGATGGAGGGAGTGGAGATTTAGCTGGTTGAGTAACAAGAGATAGAGCAGATAAGAAGACAACTCACATGAAATGGAGTAGTGAGAGACAGAACAGAGCAAAGAATGGCAACAAGAGCCTGAATCATTGGAAGGAAGGGAGGACTTGGAGAAAGTGGATGAAATGCTTGATGGAACAGGAACCTATAGGAGTCAAAGCAACTGGAGAGAATAACATGGACACAAGTAGATTGTGCTGTCATATGCATGTTTGTTCCAAGCATTCTTGGCAAACTAGAAAAAAAATATTAAATGCCCTTGAAAGTTCTATTTTTGCTCACCAATTTATTGGCTTCCATCATACAACTGAACAGGTATATTAGCAAATAATTAAATGTGCCGATTGAACATACTTCTCATTGTGCCTTGCTTAACTTGTTGTAGTATACTTAAACTCAGTGGTAGTTCCATTGCTTGTACCCTTGAATGCTTTTAACCATCATTGGGCACACAAATTTCTAGTAGCCACATTAGTGGCCTGGAAAACATTCAGAACTAATGGTCACTTACCTTCCATGCCAAATGTTTCCTGGGCATGTCTTCATAACCTTCTTCAATGTGTTGGAAGGAAGCAGGTTGGGAGTGTCTACTATATTCACCATGGCAAGGCTGGATTTGGAATTACCATGAAGTGCAGAGGAGACAGAGCTGCTAGTTGATGGGGACATGAATTTGGAGCTATGGATTGTAACACTGAGTTGGGCAGCAACCTATGCAAGTGCATCCCTAATATAAAGTCAGTAATGTAGACAGCTAGAGAGACTCAGAACTTGTACTTACAATGGATTGCCAGATGTGATGGTTGGTTTCTCCAACTGCACTGTAAGCATTTCATTGAGCACCAATGCTGACATGGTGAGTTGCTGGGACTTGAAGGTATTAGGCTGAGATGGGACATTAATAAGCTCAATACTCACTGTTGGAGTCAAGACACTCGGTGGTGAAAATATGGCATGCAGAACCATTGACTCAGCAGATTCTAAGACACATGAAGACTAGGATGGAGTGAGCTCAGCAGTTGTTGTTGAGGCAGAAACTATGCTTGAGTGAGATCAGCAAGAGAGTTTTTTGAACTTGGTTGGAGACTTGCAGGATCCAGAAACCACCAGGAACACTCATTCGCAGAAGTAATTCAATTGATCAATGTATCATGACTTACTGGCACCACTGGCAATAGAATGTGACTTTTTCAAAGAAGGTAAGGAGGCCTTGCCCTCCTTACACTTACACTTACACTTCTTTCTATTCTCTTTACTCATCCAGTTCACATTTTAGTTAATATGGGCTGCTTGCCATATAGGGCAAGACATTTGTGCCAAGCACTCAAGTTTCCACTGATTATCAGCACATTTGAAGGGTGGATAAGAATTTTCAACCTGCAAGTAAAATCTTTGATGTTTAGTGGCATCTAATTCCCCTCAAACTTGTAGGGCCTGTTTTGTGTTGATGAGGTCCACCCAAGTGCCATGTATAAAGGCATAGATGCTTGTTAATCTCTAGGCAGACATGGGCTCACCATTCTCTTCTTTAAGGTATGGTTCTTTTCCTCATGTTGCTTGTCCTTGGAGAGAATCAAGCTAGGCCTCATACTCTTGAACAGTTCAAAACTTGATATGTGGATGGAACTCTTGTGTAGGATGGTTGAATAAAACAGGATTGATTGTGAGACTCCTCCCCTAATTTAGTATGTCCCTAGAAATAGTGTGGGATTAATACAAACTAGGATGACAGTTCTGTACCTAAGAGTGTCTCACTTGACTGCCAGTTTTATGTTATCAATCTTAAGCTGCTTAATACATTTGCATGTGATGTGAAGCTTGCACATACATTCTGTATAGAGCAAACTGGAGCCTGGCCCAGGCCGCTTATTATATACACACAGCACAGACTGGCATCTACAAAGAGATCCATCCATCCATCAATCAATTACTTACCATTGTAAGATTCCATAGGCTTGGAAAATTGATGTAGGATGGAAAAAGCAGTGGGATCTCAGAAGATGACAGGGGTTGCATGGATGGGGATGCCTGTGGAGTTGTGATACTATTTGAGAATGAAGAAGAGGTGGATAAAGGCAAAATTGAGAAGCTGAGCATATGAGTTTGCATGATGTTCCAAGAAAAAAAAAGTTCAAGAAAGTGAGAACCATTGGAAAAGACTCAGAGAAGAAGGTGGAAGATGGTTGAGAACTTCATGTGATTAGATTGTGGCTGTGTGTATATATACTCTGGATGCAAATTATCTTTTAGTGTAGTGCTGTAATCATGTCATCCACTCAAGGTGGTTTTTGTTACAATTTTCTCTCCTTTTCATCATATTCTCCTATTTCTCTATCAACGACCTTATCATTCTTGGTGTGGAACATTCTACAATAACTTTGGCTTCATTTTTATTTGTCATTCTTCTTCACTCTATTTTTCTTATCTTTGACTAAGCATTGTTCCTTCTCATTCTTCATCTTTCCTCAACATTCTACTAGGTTCCATTTGATTCTTTCCTTGGCCCGTGTGCAGTTATGTTTCACTATAAATATAGCTGCACTCCATGTATGTACTTTATTCTTGACCTGCGCAATACTAGTGTACTGTTAAGTCTCAACCTTAGTTGAGTATCTCTCAAATCCTCATTCCTCGTCTTTGACTTCCTCACCTTCATCGAAGTCTCACTCGAACTTTCATCTTTCATCCCCAAATCTTTGTTGAACATTAAGTCCTTGGACGTTGGTCTCCTTGTGAGTATTGCCCAAGATTCTGAACTAGTAAGCAAGGAAACTTGTATGCTACACGTAACAGTTTTGACAACTTTGTTTAAATTGCAGTTCCATTAAAGCATCCAGAAGACATCTACTTACTCCCATGTAGCCCAGAGTATCTGGGTCCAGTGGTAAGTTCTACATAATTCTCATTAAGAGTGCTAAATGTGTCTCTTAAAGGCAATTGAAATCATATTGTCTTATGTATAAGAGATCTCCTTGCAAATGAAGATCTCAAACATGGCAAAGAAAGAAGAATTGAACTGTGATGTTGTCATGTTGCTGCCTGCCATTCCCCTTGTTACCCCCAACAAAGCTAAGAAATGTGTCCATAAACTTGTCAGTGAGTAGCATTGTTCAATCCAAGTATATGTCAGCTGCTAAACAACTCAAAAGACAATAGCCCAACAGAATCTTAAGATGAATCTCCAGCACTCAAAGTTAATGCAAGCATTCCAGATTTGTCAACGAAAAACAAGGTGCATCTTAAATTATACTATAATGCATACATCATCAATAACTCTTTTTTTAAGGAAACCCAAGTCAAAAAGGAAGTGTACAAGTATGAGAAGCCAACACCTGTATGCAAGTGGGGCTTGTCTAAGTAGCTAGGATGTGGGATTATTGTACAGTGAGTACATGTCCCATATTTTAAGTCCTTCCCTCTACAGTGCCAAAAGATGGTGGATACTGATAATCTTAAATGAATCAATGTTTTTGGTATACTTGGTCCTGGAATAAAGCCACCAGGGAGAACATGTATTTTACAATACTGTTGATCTGGTGCCAGGTTGAGAATGATCCATACATATAGCCAACAGTCAGATTCCTTATCCTCATACAGCTATGCTCCATCAAGTAAGGCCATGACCATAATATCATGCTCTTTGATGTTACCTGCAAGAATGGCACATAAATAATCCATGCCTATAATGATATTGCTGATTACTAGAATCATCTGAGTGCATTTGAGGTCATCAAGGATGCCCTAAGTTCACTCAAGGAGGTACTTCATTTGATCTGTGCTTGCAGGGATTCAGAAAAATAATTGAAGTTGCAGTTCTAGAGAGAGTGTCATAAAGGTTTTTGCAGGAAGCTTGATACAACCACTGGTAGCTTGTAGTTTGGATTCATTCCACTGCAAACTGCTGCAAATAGGACAGCTCTCTAAGTTCTCAGACAGTCCAGTGAATCCAATGCATGAATCAAGACACATATCATACTCAATAGCCTCTATTCCAGTGTATGCTGCAATCTGATTCTCAACACCATGAAACAAAAGCAGGTTCTTGACTTCATGTGAGTCAGGAAAGTTGTGTTGTGTGGATTGGATCATACAATTATAGGAATTTTGAGATGCATGCTTAAGCACAAGATACATTGAGATGCTGTGTCTAATGCCCATGTTCTGGAGATCTATATGAGCCTTAGGTGGATTTCACATCCTAGTGAGCATTGGATTGGTCATTCTTGCAATCAGGTCTTTAAACAAAGCATTCATGATGGTAGAGACAAAGTGCATAGTATCCTGTAGCTTCAAAAGGGCAGTATCTTGAGAAAGCTTGTCAAGATCAATAAATAGTGGTCTGTATCTATCATAAATGACACAGTGTGCTTGAATTGAAACTGGTGGTAGATTTGGAGGATTTACATCTTTGTTTGGAATTAAAAATGCTATAAGAGTGGAAGAACATAAAGGGGGTTCTTGAGGAAGTTCATCCAGAGGACCCAGTTGAGGGGTATTGAAGCATAGAGGAGATGGTGGAAGTATAGAGGTGGAGAGAAACATTCAGAAGGTGCAGAGGAAGATGATTGTGCATCTTGTTCATGCTGTTTTCCCAGGGCTTGTATGGTCAATACTTACATGAAGAAAATTATAGCAGTAAACTTCTGCTTACCTCTGGATCACTATCCTCTCTTGGGCAAGCACACTTCCTCTTTCCTGCTTGCTGTTGACAATCTGGAGCTTCTTGTGCTCTCTTGGACAATTCTTGTTGGATAGCAGCTTGATGCACACTTTGAGAAAGTCCAGTATCAGCACTAGTGGATCCAGACTCCAAGTTGTCAACAATCTGAGTTGTCAGTGAATTGTGGGAATCCAAGTCATGCACAGATAGTAAAGCATATGCTGCATCTAACAACATGTGCTTGACTGCATAAATTTTGTGTTGTTTGTCCTCACTTGCACCTGCCCAGTGCCAGTGAAATGTAGTCTTCAGTTGGATGGTTGGTCAACTGCCGCAATACTTGCAATATACACATATCCATTGCTTATTGATATCAGCAGTAGAAGAGTTGGATGATCCTGCATCCATTCTAAGCACAGCAAGTGTATCAAATAGATCTATCTGTGCAATCCAAGACTATGTGGTGGTTTTTATGTGATGCACAATGCATTGATGTATGTGCAATGTCAATGAGTTGGTCAATGCAATGAGCAAGGCAGCAATCCCTGTTATTGATATTGGTTGTATTACAATGTACAGTGTATCACATGTATAAAAATTTGAGAATTGGTCACATGAAAACCATTAGGTCCACATGGGGTAACATAGCCCCCATATTCACCATCTCTAGAAGGCCTGCCAGACAGATGTGTAGGTTGTTCAAGAGCTACAAGAGTATTTTGATACTATCCAATATGGTCTAAGGTAAGTAGATGCCTCACCCTCACATATTCCTCACCCTGACCTCACAATTCAATCCCAGTCAAAACCAGTCAGGATGTAGGGGGATGTAGGCTGATAAAATCAGATCCAAGGATAATGAGATCAGACAGGAAGTGATATTGTCATACTAATGATCACTATCAATTGTTTTGTGTTGGTTTTGTGTGATGAATTTAGCAATGTAATGTATGTATGTATGTAATACAATGTTTGTAAATACACATTGTCTAGATTGCATCACATTGCATCACATTACTGACACTGCCTTCATTTCATCTGTGTTAGTGCAATCATTGCATGTTGCTATGCAATACAATGGTATGTGATGTATTTCCAGGCTGTACAGTACAGACTAATAGTGGTCTACAGTCCCCTTAATGTTCAACTGTCTAAGTCCAAACATATTTGATAGGCCCACTGTGAGCTAGCAAAACATGGCATGGGTGAAGGGGATGCAAAACAAGGATGTTGCAAATGAGCATGTTTAGAGCACAAGGTATATCCTTTATATTTCTTGATTTTCATTGAATTACACTCACAATTTGCAGATGGATGGATGTACTGGTGGAGGTCCATGCATGCACATCCAGGACATATGTACTATTCTTTTTATTCTTGGATTGTCCTGAATTGTTCAGATACAGGAGGATAACCTCAGATGAAGCCAAGAAGTTTCTGAATCCTGTCCGAGTCCCTCTCTCTATCTAGAGCAAGCAAATGACAAAGATTGTCAATAAGAAATTCCAGAAGTCCCCATGCCATGTCCCTCTCCCCATCCAAAGCAAGCAGATGACAAAGATGGTCAACAAGGAACTCCATGAGTTTCCATGCCACATCTCTCTCCTCAGAATCCCCTCCCATCATCTACTCCTGACTATTGTCTTTCCTCCAAAACAATGTTCAACATTGATACCCATGAGCATA
>JBBPQO010000154.1:0-15528 GCA_038092535.1 Xerocomus subilludens | reverse complement strand
TGTCTCATTTGAAGCAGACCACATGGTTCACATTCTCTTTGACACATACAAGAACAAAGGTGTGCATCATCTAACATGTTTTCAGCTCCCATCCCATTCAATGTTATAGTTGTCTTGGATGATATTGACATCATCAGGCTCTTAGAGCATGTTTAATAATCCTGGGCAATTGCTTGCATACCACTTACAGAAATCTGAGGATAGCCAAAACCCATTGCCACTCACAAAATTGTAACATACTAAATAAAATGGAAAATCTACTGTACTTGGGTTGAGAAAAAAAGCAGTAATGTAAATATCATTTGATGCATCAGTGACCAATCTTCGAAGTGAGCATTTGTAATGGCACATATGTCTTCAACTGTGCTAGCTCTCATGCAGTATGCATTAGTTTTGAAAAGCAAGTCAAGCTGTGCAATAATTCCCAGCCAATAATAATAGATCTGGTCTACTGATATTTGACCATCTTCAAGGCAATAAATTGCCTTTTCATAAGGTTATATCACAGATAGAAGGTGAGACAGCTCTAGTTCAAAGTTGAGCTTCACCCTGCCTGGAACAAATAGTGAATTGAGCAACTTTATAAAAACAATTAGTTAAAAATCCTTAATCAGAGGCCAAGCAAAAACTCACACCAATATCTATGCCAAGGGATTTGTTTTGAACAATAGCTTGAAGTGCAGGAAGGCCACACTGAACTGATTTGCCTGCCCTATATATGGTACCAAAATGTGTATCACCAATTCCCTCTAGGCCACATTGAACACCAAGTTTGGTTTGCTCAAAATCAAAGTGTTCCATCACATACAATGACTTTGATATATATGTGAGGACTTGGCAGAACTGACTGATAACATCCTGGAATTCAGGAAGTAGGCATATTGCTTTGATTGTGAGGTTGAGTAGATGGTAGGGGTCTTGAAAGTTGACTATATGGGGGTATTGTTTACACAATAGTCTGCATCCCTTCTTTGTATTTCCAGGTATTATCAGATGATGTTGCTGAGAATTTCCAGGGATCTATTTTTGAGATGACCTGTATTCATTGATATTATTAAATGATTATTATTGACAAACTTGTTTAAGTGCTTCCAGAATATAGTCAGCAGTGTGACTCAGGAGTGAAGCATCATCAAGCTCCATGCAAAATGATTGTCTGGTAGGAGTTGTGACATGAATGCTATACAAGGACTTTGGTTTGCGTATTTTGCTACCATCAAACATTATTGTGAGATTTTGACAAGTTTTGAGGTGAGATATGATTGTGAGACTGATTTTGGCACCTTCATTGGCTCTCAGTTTGTCTTCAAGCATTGTGGCACTTGGAGGTGAATATGCTGAGTTGAGTACAGACATCAAGTTTTGAAACTTGTCCATGTTAGCAATTGATGGAGGAACCACACAGCAGACAAAGGACTTCATCAATGCATAATCAGCATGCTCCTTTAGAACCTTCTTTCCTTCAGCTTGGAACTTTTTCATTATATTCTCAGCCTGGGGCAACTGTGATGGAGTAGATGCAGAAACCAGTGAGGTCCTAGCTGCTCCCATCATCTTGTCACTATCATGACTGGATTCTTGGCTAGAAATGATCATCTTTGGTCTGCCTGCCTTGTTTGCCATCACTACTGTGGCTGCATCATGAAGTTCATGGTCAAGGTAATTGCACTTTGACACATGTTCAAGAATGTGCTGGTGATACCATGGCCAACTCAATGTGGTATGACAGTGGCTGCTTGCCAAACATCATGCATGCACAATCCCAGGGTTATATTTCAGATGACAGTATATGGTGACCTTGCACAACAATGGAAGGGTCTTTGCACCTCCTTTTTGAGTGTCCTCAACCTCTGGTAAGTCCACATAGTCAGGATCATTGCTATCACTGATCATTTTTGTGTCAAGTTTTTGTACAGCATGTTTATTCTTCTGAACAGCCACATTGACCACAACAGTGGTTGTTGGCACTGGCAGAATTGGTGCAGTGGAAGCTGCATTGTTGTCAATGTGAATAGAGGCCCTTGTTGAAAATCATGCACCAGCATTCCACTGTGAGAAAAATGGAGTTCCACAGCAGCAATCAGGTCATCAATCCATTTCTGCAGTATTGCTGATGTTGGATCTTTTAGCAGGTGAGTTCAAAGGATGTTGACAATGCTAGCTAGTCCAGGACCATATTCAACAAACACAACAGGTCCATTTTGTTGGCTTCCAAAGGCAATTTCAAACTGGCAATTGATTGTCCCTATTTTGCCATAGTCTTCAACATCTTCCTCAGAGATCTGAAGGAGCTTGAAGTTATACACAGAAAGTCCAGGTTTGGGATGAGGCAAGGAGTCAGGGAGGTTGGAGAGGTAAAGCCTCAAGGTCTTGAGTTTTCAGCTTAGTACTGCATCCATGTAGTACCATACACTGTGCTAATTTCAATTAAGTTCATTGCCCCATGTCCAGCCATATTGTGACTACTATAAAAGGCAGGAGCATGAATCTTGACCCATATCAAATCCACCAAAATCTACCCAGTGAAAACAGTTGAACACAAAATCACAGCTGATCAGTGCTAATCTACTTGGGTGGATTAGCTGATGCTAATCAGCCCTTCCAAATTCCCGGAACACTAGTTGTGCTATGTTGGTATAGGTCATAGCTTGGCATACCAAATGGCTGCCTCCATAGCTTTTTATTCAATGTATGTGTATGACTATGTAGTTTAATAGATGCCCATAGGGCTGAATAGATTTTCATATCTGCTCATTTGTCCAAGGATCCTTGATCACCACATATGCTATTCTAGCTCTACCTATCTGCACATAGGAAGGAGATGTATGCTATGCTGATCTATGCAAATCTACTATAGTTGGGAGCAGGAACCCACCATTCCACCCACCAACCCCCCACCACAGCACACCTACCTGCCTACCCACATACTGTATAGAATGCAACTAGCTCACCTTGGAGAAATGCATCTCAAGAGTGGTGATCTTTGCAACCACTTCTGCTGTTCCATTGCTCCAATACCATCTGCAATCTGAAGCAATTAAGCATGTTAGTAGTTGTAGCAATCAGATGTGTATGAGCTTTGTGGCTTTGTCCTTGTATCTCTGAAGCAAAATAAATAAATCACTGGCCTGGGGTGTGAGAATGTCCTGGACTTACTGCCTTTGATTCTGCAGAGAGACCATTGTAGTAGGTCCCAAATTCTTCTTGTGTTCTATCTGTTTGACTTGCTTGAGCCATTGGTGTGCACAAAGCATACTAAAAAGGAGGTGAGAACTTGGATGTGCTTTGGCAAGGATTCCTACTGTCCATTCTTGGTGGAAGGAGGCCACCAACTTACACTGCCTTTCTTGACTGCTGATTTGTAAACAGAATACTGGAATGCACCTATCTACCATGCAATAAATCCTCTTACAATCCCCACTATCATCATCCATCAAACTAATGGTGCTATATCAAGCACAAAGAAGCCGGTTGAAGACATTGTGAAGCATGTGGGCCTTGCTTTGCTGGCAATGCTGAAAAGTAAATATGGTGACCTTTATTCCAACCCAACCACCATGAATAATGCACAATTGCTAATGCAGCAGCATAATCCTTTTCTCACAAAAATACATCCATTAGATGCACTCAGATTGTTGAAAGAACAGTTGAAGTCATATACTTTTAGAAGAGCTTTTAGAGCCAGCAGTTATCACTAATCAGTCTGGTTATATTTTAGTCTGGTACTTGCCTGGAGGGGTCAGTCCTCCAAATCAGGTAAGAGCATCAAGAAACAACAAATATTACCTTCTTACCTCTTGTCAACACAGCAATTGCTATGGGAACAATTTTCATCCTTTCAGGGTCCCTTGACTTGCAGCAAAACTGGGCCATGTGTTCAAAACTGAAGAACCTTGATGCAGTATTTTTGAGATGATGCCCATTTTCAAGAATACATCAACATATCACCCACATGGTTCCAACAAGGTCAGAATGTAAGCTGGCATCCTGCTTTCCTAGATTGTGCCTAAGTCTTCTAGGACAGTCAACAACTGCTGACCCCGAAGTTGGCTTCCATTTAAAGGAGCTCCAATGTGACAAAGGAGGATTCAAATGGCTTCAATCAGTGTCATTACAAACAATGGTCCTGACAGAGGCCATGGCAATTATGCATCCAAAAATGTACAAATCAAGCCAGGAGGTATTTATCAGGTTGAATGGATAGGCCAAAAACAAAGGTGAAGTGGAAATGCAGGAGACCTTGGCTATCTGGCCATCAGTGTTCAATGTCATATCCATCAATGCCAATCATGCAAGCCTGATCCACTTGGATATAAATGGCCACCCACAACGGTTTGACCTCAATATGGTATTGTTAAGCTTTGGCAAATTTCTCTGGTACAACTCTGGTATTGTCATCACAATGTCCGGACAGTCGTTGGAGCATGAAGTGGGACATGCTGAAGGTGACTGGGGAGTTATCTCAATCCATATGCATGAGGCAGTCCATGAACATGTTTGTATTTTCCAATGAAATTTTGCCACTTATGACAATACTGTTTGATTGTAGTTGTATGTTGCACACTTGTAAATCTCATCACAATAATTTCCCCATTTGGTGAACAGAAACAAAAAGTATTCTATTATGACATTCTAAGCCTCATCAATGTAATGAAATCCTTTGCTGTGGTTTCCAGGGAATTCTTCTTGGCAAACATCTGCCAGAGCAACCCATCCACTTTTTCAATCAGCTCCTTCCAATCATTGTCTGATTTCTGATTTCCAAATGCTTTCCAAGGAGACTCCTCGATCAGCCATTTATTCTACTAAGATTTGAGACCAAATTTCTGTAGAGTTCATCACCCATACCTCAAAGTATTCCATTGCATCAATCAATCACCAAGCTTTCCTTGGATTTATGATAGGTTAGTTCCAAATCCAACACCCACCATGCACTCTGAAGGCCAATGTTCACTGTACAGGCTTTCAGCAATCAATTGGGCAGCAATCAGTATGCAGTCCCAACCATCATGAAGTCTTTGGCTGTTAATTGTTGGAGGTCTTGAAAAAGTTCCTTGGCATCATTCCAATTGTGCAGGAAGCACATAAGGGCATTGGAAACCACCTTGGAGGCAGTGGGCCAGGTTGCCTCAATGAGCAGCAAGCCTGCCAGTATGTCCTAAAATCAGCATTATATATCACCCTAAAGGTAGATGACAGATTGCTTACTGTCTTCTTTCAGGAATTATCATACCAATTGGCTGGCCACTCTTTGACTGGTGTTTGGCATAGATAATGTCTGGCTGCTTCAATCCTACATCCTTGATAATGGATGATCATCTGGAGGGAGGATTGGGTGAGAGCAGGATATGCTGGCTTACAAGGTTGATTCATTGGGACAGATGTGATGGTGGAGATAAGAAACTTGTGTCGAGTTTAAATAATGTTCCGGACATGATTCCTTCATTGTGGAAAAAATAGGCAGTATGAATCCAGAAGTCAAAAACACATCGCCCACTGGCATTGCTAACCATTCCTGAAAGACATTGCAAACCCCCAATCCTGTCAAAGTCTCACTTGGGTCTCAAGACATCCAATAGTCCACTATATATACTATGAAACATGACTACCATCAGGGACCTGCTTTTCCAGGTTTAGTGTATGATTCTTCCATTCAACCTGACATTGATTCCTAAGCCAGGAATATATTGTGTGCTGCTTTATGGCATAGCAAACCACACCAGCAAGACCCCGATTGTTGGATCTAACCCCCAATCTTGCCAAAACTTGACCTGGGTATGGAAAAATGCAATAGTTCACTGAAACTTGGCAGTCAACAAAGCCACCTCCTCCTGCCATCAGTCTTGCCAAGCCTTTGCTCAGAGCCAATGTATCCAATAAGATTTAGGGATGATAATTGTATAGAATGCAATATCCAATTGCAAAGTGGAACTCACATTTAGTCATTGTGTTATTGATCTCAGTATCCCTCAGTATATCCATGGACCAGAACCAGACCAAGGATTCATTTCACACACCTCAGACATTATGTGCTGCAGCAGCCATCTTCACATTGAGCTCTTCATCTTTCAAAGGCTTGTAATACTCAAGGACCTCTGGTGCTGCACTGAGATTGACCATTGTCTTGCAACATCTCTGGTATATTTGGACATATCTTCAGAGGCTGGAATCTAGAGTGTTTACCTTATCCCAGGCCTGGGTAGTCTTAAACTGGCTGTTGGCTGTCTGAACATCATTTCAGAACAGTAAAGCTTTACCTGCCAACCCGATCTGAATTTCTGAAAGGGTATCATTGGCTTGTCCACTCTAAAGCTGGAGTTCTTGTTTTACTAGATGCTTGACTTTGAGCTCTTTGCATCTTCTGATTCCAAGATTTAATGGAAGAGGAAGGAAAACTTGTTCGGGTCTCTGGTTTCCAAGTGATTGAGATATTTCTTCATCTCCACAGTCATTTCCACCATCCAATCTTTTCCAGTCCTTATTGGCATAATGCTCTCCAAGGTAAAAGTGGATTTCAGCAAGGAATTACATGATTTCAGTGCAGAGTTTATCAGCTTTCTGAGCCATTGAGAGTTGCCTCAGTTCTGTTGCATGCTGACTGAGACTTTTGATCTCTCTGGAAATTGCCATCTGGGCCTCTTGGATTTTCATGCCCCTTGATATCCAGGTTGCAGATCCATGAGTTAAATTATTTGCAGACTCACTGAGCAGTTCCATTTCTACCTGCTGCACACTCAGGGCTGAGTTAATATCAGATACTAGAATCCTTTTTGTGACCAAAATTCAAATATGTCCATTGCTGAGGGATCCAATACCTGGTTCTGATATGCACACTTTTCTTGTTTCTTCCAGGCCAACCTCTGCTCAGGTAACACAGCATTGTCCAGATTTTGAAATTCCTCCAAAGCTGAAGTTGAAGACCATTTTGCCAGTGCAAGTTTCATTGAAAGGCTTTTGGCTTTAAAACATTCCAGGTCAAGTTAGGAAACATGTGGAGCTTTGGACATGCAGAAATGGACATACAAATCTGAATCATCTTCATGAAGTTGGAGTCATTCATTTGGAAATCCAGCAATTCCTGTCAATTTGGAGCATTCATACCATAGGTGGATGGGGAGACTGTGTTCAGTATTGACCATAGAGTTTCAATGATCTCTCCATCAATCCAACCTGATGCAGGAATGAAAAGTGGGGCAAAGAAAGGAAGGCATTCCTTGATATAACCATGTACATGCCATATTCTGATTCCTGGGACAATCTCCAAGTCAGTCAGCAATGAGATATAGGGGCTTTCTTGAATCTGGGACCAAAGCTTCTTCATGTATGCACAGTTGATGTTATAAGAATTTATGATTTGGAATATATCATTCATATTGTGGTTGAGGGCATTCAAGAATGAGTAATCCTTGTCTAACACTTTTTTGGCCCTGTTCCAGAGATACAAAAATCACACTGTATGCTCACCTTTTACCCTTTTGAGAATCAACTATGGAATGTGGCACAAAGCATCCATGCTGAGCACAAGCTGTACCCCCAATTCCAATGGACTCAAGTTGCCCTCAACTGGCATTTGCTTGGCTAATGGCCCTATGATTCTTGCAAGTTGATTTCTGATAATAATGGTAAATCAGCAATATTCCCATGAGGTGCCAACTACTCTACCTCCAGAGGGTGATATGTGTTTTTCAGATACACCCATTGGCTGAGAAACCATATAGCTAAGGCCATCTATAAGCCAAATCTGTTCCTATGGGTGTTTGTCATGCATGTGTTCAGCCTTGAGATTCCCATCCATGATAAATCTTTGGGTATATTTCCAGCTAAAATCATCATGATTGAAGTGGCAAATGAAGTCAGTAAATGGAACACACTCTAATATATCCTCTGTTGTGGGATTGACATTAATTCCTGGCTGGGGGCAGGCCAGGCAGGAAAGAGCCAATTCCCCTTGTTTGGGCTTCTGGGAAGTATGATCAAAGCCATTCTTTCAATAATTTGAGATACCTCCATTTTTGGGCAGTCTAGAGCAGTTTCTTATACTGATCTTTTGGGTGTAGTGTTAGCCATGTCCAATGGGCAACAAGATATCTACTGGAACCAAGTGAGGAAATATACTAGAAGTGATCCTTTGTAGCTTGTTGAAATAGTTGGATGCTGATGATCCACATTCCAGATTGTCTTGAATGAAATTATCTAGAATATTGAATGTGAAAGCAGTTCAGGGGTTTTGGAGACTGGCTGGAAATAACTTGCTTCACAACAATTGGAGGAGGTAGGTCAGCTGTGCCCCAACACAGGAACAGTATTTGACTGTGATGAAATGAATTCCTGTCACATCAATGACAATGATATAGTTGAAGTGAGGTGGGGGCCAAAGCCATGGTGGAGTGTCTGCATAATCTATGTCCTCCCATTCTTCATCATGCTGAGGGAGTGTAACCAGTCCTATGTTCTCTTTAAGGGAACCAGAGTGGGAGCAGGGATGGACACCATGTCCAAGATAAAGAGTAAATCCTGCCTGTGGATGCAGGTTTATGAGGACACAAATGTTAAAGACAAGTGGATACATACTAATGTCAAGGAGGATTCATTGAAGAAACTACCTATCCACTATTCAATCTGATGGAATGGATGCCTTCAGTGTTGGGTCTGGGTCCATCAGGTGCAATACAAAGGTGCCCCAAAGCAATTGGAGCATCTGTAAACTCCATCACCATTGCAGGAAAGTCATTTGGAATTGCTTCCCATGCAGACTCTGGGTTCTGGAGGGGCATCCATGTCAAGCAAGGTCCGAAGGAGATTATCCTAATGATCCATCCATTCATGGACATAATCATTTGATGTCTAACATAAGAACGTGTTTGAATCAGAAAAGTGTATAGTACTTGAAACATACCTTGGAATGCTTGTATATTAATGGGAATATGTCCTGGAAATCACTTTCAAAGGCTGAATCCAGCCGAGGTTGGGTGTTGGATGGAATTATTTTGGAGGGTGAGGATTGAGGCCTATCACACTTCTTTTGTGGTGATTGTAAAGCACCTTGCTAATCAGATGGTTTGAAGTTCCTCTGGTAGTCCTCTTGGAAATCAAAGCCAGATGTGTAACATTGCCTCCATGAACCTTCTGTTTGCTGTGATTCTTAGGAATAGTAGCTCTATGGGAGACTGATGTGATAGTGGAAAATAACTGTCAATCACTCAATCTTGTAGCCAAAAGACTGACTAAACTGCCATACATTAATGATCATAGCTGATAGCATAGCAGACCTTGTCAATCATGGCTAAAGCCTTGGTACCTGCTGAAGCCTTCTTTTCAAACCTTATTTGTCTTGTTCAGGAAACTGGAACTTAATCCATACTGTTGGGGAAACATCTGCATTTGGTTAGGCCACTTTTGGTCAAGTGGGTAGCTCTACTAAGAATGATCCTTTCAAGATCACTGTTTTTCACAATTGCCCTGACCATCTACATCTTGATCAACCATGTCTGATACTGAATCTCAATATCCAAAGACCCAATATGAGGAATCAAACAGTGAGGCTGAAATCTGGGAGGTGGAGGACAAACTCTCCATCACACATTCTGGTACCCCTGGCCCCATGCAAGGAATGGAAGGCCTGGTTGTCAGTGGAATATCAGAGGAGGTACTGGAGATACTTGGAAACCAGTGGGCCCAATGGAAGGAGGCTGACAAGGGTTTAAAAAGACAAATCTGGAAAGGTATGATGGTGGAGGTATGGAAACTTGATGTCCATAAGGACATGAAAGGAAGGTAAAGGGGGCTTGAAAAAAGGTGCGTCAATCAAGAGGATGGAGAATCAGTTTGTCATCAATTGGAATAGAGGTATAATGGATGGATGCATCAACAAGGTCACCAAAAGAGCAGCAGCAAGTCCTTGTTGCTTGGCCACTGGTGGAGCATTCAGAGGATGTTTTGTACACCAAAAAGGAGGAGTTGAAGCAGTGGGTAAAGGAGATGTGTGGGTCAAAGACTGGTAGTGATATAATCAAGCACTACCAACCAGCATTGAATCAGATGATCTTGAAAATGAGTAAGAAGGAAGTAGATGAGGCCATGGCACTGGCAAAAGAGTGGGAGACAAATGGAGGATTGGAGGAAGCAAAAGCTAGGTGAGTTTATTGCATCAGTCATTCAGTTTGATATGCTGAAGATTCATCCAATCAAATAGTTTTGCCAATAAAGGGGCCATGAAGGCCATGCAAGACTTTACAGAACAAATGTTCCAAAAGTGCAGAATCTGGTTGCTCATCTCTGTAGGGTGGAAAGATGACCATGGCCAAATTTATTCACACAGGTAAGTAAAAATATTTTCAGGATTGATTGCTTTCTAATGTTTGAAAGTTACGATTTCAACCATATGATCAGTGGCAGGCCAAGATTCAGAGAGGGTGATCTATTGGAGGGCCCACTGGAGAGGTACTAGAGAGAATGGTTTGCCTCCACTAGTCAAGGCAATGATCTCCTGGTGAGGACAATTCCAAAGAGGGTCCTGTTGGTGAGGGAGGAAAAGGCTAGGGTGAAGGGAAGAGAAAGCATGGGGTGGACCTGGTAGAGATGATGGCCAGGCCTGATGGGGGGATATGGATACCTGACATCCAACTGGCATCATGGGACAATCTACAAAGCATGGTCTGAGGGTTCTTGACCTGCCACTACTGTAAGTTACATTAGTTTGGTTCATGTTGGGCTAACTCTAAATATTGATATACAGGGCTTGTGTGTGGAAGCAATATGGCAAAGCCCCCCCTTCAAGAAGTTGAACCAATACCAGGGGGAGATGTTCTCCACTCATCACATTCCTGAGAACTTTGAATTCATGGACCTGAGCCATATGTGAAAGGAGACTCTGACTAGCTTTTTGGATTTCATTCAGGATAGACAAACAAATCACTCCAATGATATCTTCACACTCAGAAAATGATTGGATATCCAGGAAAATCTGAAGGATCCAATTCCTGCAGTATTGGTGAGGAGGAGAAGGAAAGCTCCAAAGACCAGATTGGCCTCCCAAGGTAAAACACAAAGGGTAATCAGTGAGCAGTCATAAGAGGAGGAGTTCAGCTAGACATCATCATCTGATGAGATGGATAACATTGAGGATATTCCAGAAAAGATTGCTGTTGCCTGGAAGGGCACAGCTTCCAGTTCTGATAGAGCAGGTAAAAGGAGCCATCTGAATTTCCATCGGATGAAAACCCCTATGCCCAAAGGAACTGGCATCCTCACTCATCCAGAGAATCAAAAACTGAGGCATGCAAATGAAGGTGGATTGAATAATTTGAAGGCATATTGGAGCTTATTTTCATATCTGGTTAGCATTAGTGCAGGAAAATTCAGCTCTTGATTGGGAAAGCAGCATAGATGAAATCAAGCTGATGTATGAGGAGGAAGCTACTGAGCCACAAGATAATGGCCAAGGGATCACTCCTTCAATATGTTAATGCAGCTTACAAGTGAATGTCATGAAGCCAACTCAACAGATAAAGTCTACATTAAAAAAGCTAAATCTGAAATCTGGGGGAACAAATCCCAGTGCCAGTCTGGCCATGGCATCGGACAGGATGAAGGATCCATCTGGCACTCAAGGTATATCTGCATATTGATTTATACCTGCAGTGTACCATTTTAGGACATGAAGCCCAATCACCAGAAAGGTTGGGATTTCCATGCAAAGCCAACAAAACAAGCTTTGGAGGTTGTTGGAACAGGTGTCACTGCTGGTCCCAGTTCATCAGGTAACCACCATATTTATCTATCAACACACTATCTATAGTTTCTATTGGCAGATCACAACTCCAGCAAGAATCAGAATCCTGCAATGAGAATGCCCAAAACATCAATTCAGAATGGGAAAAAGGAATTGGAATGCAGGTTGGAGTGCCATGGACCCCCAAAATTGAATACTGATGGAAGTTTGCCAATTTGGCTGAAGAAAGGGACAAGAAAGTAATACTTATATCTTGTTCATCACTCTTTGCATTCTTTGTGTCTATATTTCAATACACTCATTGTCTGGTTCCACTCATCTAGTATCATTGTACAATAAGACATCAGTATGACTACACTACTCAAATTCTGATCCTTTCCCATCAACATCCATTGTCCCTGTGCCTTTGGACTTCACTAACTCTGAGTCTTGTGCTTCAGAGTGGATTGTGCTGGAGCCCTCTTGCACAGGCTTTGCAAAGACCCCTGGAGAAAATGGCTTTGCTGACCAGGAGATGGCAAGGGCAAATTGGGAGGGACCAGCAATGGGGATGGATGTGGCAGGTCAGACTATTGCTGGTGCTGTGCTAGGATCAGGGCCAAAGAGGTTGGTGTAGATTGATGCCCCCATCCAGTCCTGTTTGGGAACCACATCAGGAGAATCCTTACTGGGTGGGGACTGCTGGCCATTGGGTGATTGATCTGGGATGGCTTCAGGGGCTGGCTTCTTCTGGGAATCAGTGAGAATAGCAGATGCCATCCCATCAGCAGGTGGACTGGAGAATGGCATCCAGCATTTGAAAGGGAGCACCATCACCCTGGATACCTCTCTCACCTCATCTCCAATCAGGCTGTGGGGGTTCAGTCCTCAGATGCAGGTGAAGGTGGCAAACCTATCTTTGAGCGTCCACACATGCTGCTCAAGCTGTGAGCACCTTTGCAGTGTTGCAAGGTGCTCACTGCAAGCCACCCACACTTGTCCTGGACCAGGCTTGCTGCTGATGGGGTCAATGGCCAAGGATTTGACATCAGAGAGGATCTTGACATCCTTGTGTTTTTCAGATTCAATCCAGACACCATCAAATACTATTTTAGTAATGAGTCCATTCACATTGTTGCCCACTTACCTTGCCTGTGAGCCATAACAATCTTGCCCTGACTTGGGCCTGCCTCCTCCATCTTGTCTCTGCCTGTTTGCCCCACCTGCTTCTCCTGATTCCAGGGCCTCTTTGTAATGTACTGAACCTCTTCCTTGTCCTGTCCTGCAATAGCTTTCTTTAGGACTGGGGCTGTGGTGGTGCTTGTGCTTGTTCCTCACTTGCATTGGGCAGGTATATTGATGGTCAGTGGCAAGATAGCACAGGATGGGAATGAACAGGCAGCATGTGATGCAGACCACCCTCAATGTTTTGATGGTGTCCTGGCCTCCTTGTTGAACATGCTGCATTTGGTCTTGTTTCTTTGGCACTTGGCACATGCCTTCTTTGTCTCTGGTTTGCATTTGAATCCCTTCCTGGCACACAATGCACAGGGACCAAATGTTGAGGGGCAGACAGGGGGGATGCTTCTATCAGGGTGGTGGTTCATGACATGGATGGTGTTGTGGCTACCATAAGGGCTGGTGTCAGGGCTGGTGGGATGGACTAGGAGGGGGGATGGGCTTCTGTCAGCACCACCTGCTTGATCCTTGCTGACTGTGCATGGCTTGGAGTGCATGCCACTTTGATGGTGGTGGTTGAGGCCTCACATCTCTTGCAGTGGCTGCATTCCTCTTCTTCAGGTACTTCCTCCGATAATGAGACCACCATTAACTCTTCAGCCTCCACTTCTTCTACCACCTCCTTCACCTTTTCTTTCCTCACTAATTTTGATGACCACCCACTCTCTGTGGCCAAATCCTCAGCCTTCTTCTTTGATGAAGTTACAGGAGTAATGGCCTCCAGCAAATACTCCAGCCAGGAGTGGTTTGGGCCATATGCAATGATGCTCTGGTTGATGTTGAGGAAATGGGAGAATGACTCCCCTGATTCCTCCATCACCTGGACCTCAATGGCACAAGTCAATACAAACTGGCAGAGGGTTATCCCCAGTTGTAGCATGCATTCTATGATATTCTACTTGTATCGTTAGCAGCATGAAATAAGTGAGAGACAGTGTGATGCACCAATTGGACCTTCAGGTCCATAGCTGCCTGCTTTTTCTTTGCAGCCCTATCCTCCACTGTCCCATAGAATTTGCAAACAGTCATGACAATCATCCTGATCATGTGGGATGCTTGGTCAATTATGAATTGAGCAAGGTTAAGGTCCATCAGCATGTTGATGAGTTTCAGGAGGTGATAAAGCAAGCAGAGGATGTGTAAAGTACAGAGAAAAGGCAATGGTGTTTTGGTGAATGACCCAACAATTTATATACCTGATATTTGTTGACACATGCTATTATGGGAAGATACATGATCAATAAATCAGTTCAAATGTAGTAATCCATTGTCCACTTTTGTCCATAATTGGGCATATATTCCCACAATCCCACCAACACTGAATTTATGTTGTCTCCCACTTTTGCCCTTAGCTGTCTCTCCTCCTGTACCATCATGAAAAAGAAAGTTCAGTTCAGAGTCCCAGGTGTGTATTTTGGTGCAATGGGGTGCATGGTATTCACACTCTGTATGTAGCACCCAAGATCAGTGATTCCAACTACTCAATTGATTTGGGTACAGATGATGCTCAGGGATCATCCAAACAGCACATGACAAAGGAGAAAGGTACATGCTGATGATATGATATGGGCATATTGCTGATTCGACATATCTGTGACCACATTCATGAGGTGTTGATAGGTCCATGCAGGGGCAGCTGGAAATGGATTCACCAATAGCATTGGGGTTTGCATTTGTCAATTCCTGCTGTTTTTTCGTAATGCTGATGGATCTGGGGAGCCCAACAGTGATACACTGCTGGAAGATACATCTGAGGTGTCTATCCCATCACTGCCATCATCACCTGTCAATGAGGCATCGCCATCAGGCTCCAACAATATGTTGGATGTCATTGACCTCACCAGTGCTGACCAACCTGCAACTGAAGAGGACATGGAAATGGATTGGTCAAATGTCATTGGCAAGGACTATGAAGCAACATACCAAGCTAAGTTCAGACAAGTCCTACAGGACTGGATCACCCTTGATGAAGCCTGGAAGAAGGAGCTGAAGGAGCTCTAAAGCTTCTTAAAAGCAGAGATATTAGATTTGGGCCTGATGGCATATTACATCCTAATGGCCCATGGAATTGACATGGAAGGAGAGGATTTGAAAGGTATGTTATGACACTATTTCTTTTACAATGGTCAGTTAACAGGTGCCAGTATTTGAGGCACTGGCCATGATCAGTAGACCCCAAGATTGGCCAGATGCTGATGAATTGGCAGGGTTTTCACCTGGCCCTGCATCTTCCCCACTTCAAAGGGCAATCATGACTTGCAGCTGGGATTTGATGTAGGAATCACAAGCTTACATTGAGATGTGGATTCAATTTCAGCTTATGTTACAATGATTTGACATGATGGAGGAAAGGTTGTAAGGAGTTGAGTTAGTGAAATATATTAGAATGTAATGCAATGGAAAGCCTGAACTGTCTTGTGGAAGGTAAGTGCAAATAGCATATCCTGGAGGAATACCAAAAACATTTGGCCAGAAACATTGGCACAGCAGGACATAATCCACCCTGCCTGGGCCTGCCCATTAACATCAGGTGACATCTGAGATCCCACCACAGGCCAACAGACACCATCAGGTGTTAT
>JBBPQO010000153.1:0-15538 GCA_038092535.1 Xerocomus subilludens | reverse complement strand
CTCTGCCACTGTCCATGCCCATCCTGATCTGGCAGCTTGGGAGCAGAACTGGGCGCCTGCCACCACTCCAGACCCCTGGGATCCCATCGAACCTGTTGGTATTGCCGTCGATGAGCCTATCATGTTTGCCCTGAATCCCTCACCTCCCACCACCATCATTCCTCTACCAGAGATCAGTAATATCGCCGTGGATGTGCATGCTGCACAGTTTGTGCTTGCTGTGGGGGTTTTGGTTTGGTGAATGGGTGGCACTAGACAAACTGGGCCTCGTTTGGAGCCCTCAGCCCCTGGGAGGGGGTAATGTTGTAAAACCATACATTCTCGTCCTCTTTCCAACTACACTCGTCCTCGAAGATGAGTGCTCACCTGTACACCATACGTTTGAGTGTTTAGGACTTGTTCTTTCTTCTCTTACTATGCTGATCATTTCAGACTTCTATCATGCGTGACTCAGCGCATGCATGCATGTTCACATGTGCCCTCTTGTTCTTTATCGACAAACATGTCTCACTGCACATGACTGCGTATTGTTACGCGAAGCATACCAAGGTTCCTGTCTTACTAATCCCGACTCAGGGTGATGCTCACGAAGAGACTGACATCCTAAGTCTTGACGTTCAAAGAGCAAATACTGAGGACGAGGGCAAAGGTTCAAGATAACACTCGACGTAGGACGAAGGATCCAAGGGGTACTTGGAGACTAAGGATGAAGAGATCGAGCTGGACTCGAAGACTAAAGTTGAGACTAGATAATGCTTGTATTGTGTAGATTGAGAATGGAGTACATACATGAGATGACACACTATTTATAGGAAGGCATAATGTGCATGGACCAAGGGAAAGGAACAAGATAGAACACGATGAAAATGTATAGAAGAACAAGGAAGATTGTAGAACTATGCTTAGTCACAGACTAGTGAGATAAAGAGAAGAAGAATGACAAACAAGGATGAAACCAAAGTTGTCATAGAAAGTCCCATGCCAAGAGCGATAAGGACATTGGAAAAGAAACAAGAGAATACGATGAAAAGAGGAGAAAATTGTAACATGTATGCTGTGGCCATGTCCTTCTTTATCCTTTTTCATGTACTTTAGGGCCACTTTTGACTGCGTGCTGCACAGGTCTGTGCAAGTCCCTCTCATGTATATAAGCAGTAGTTACGCGACTGGATTCTCCAGTCTTATCCATTTGTCTACAGTATTCAGCATCCGTGCTTGAGCCTAAGATTAAGGTCTGGCTACCGTCCTGCTCTATACTCTTAGCGTATTCGGCCTCTGCTTGAGCGCTGCCTTCTCTCTGATGCATTCAGTCTTCGACTTGAGCGTTCTTACTATCTTATTCATCACTCATCTCTTGCTCATTGTTCGCCTTTGGGAGTGTCTTGCCCTTGAGGATTAGCATCGGAGTTTGGCTCTTGCAACAGAAATAATGAGAAAGAAGATGAATAGTGCAAGCTTGACCCACATGACCTGCAATGGAAGAGTCATGGCACATATTTAGTAGCTCGGTATGCAGAGAGGGAGGAACAAAGATCTTTCCCTGCTTGTTTCGGAATATGCACTCATCTTCGTCATAATCGTATCCATAGACTTTGTCATGTTGCATCTTCTCAGATTCTTCTTGGAGACTTTCATAGAACGTTGATGATAGAACACATTCCTTTGCAAACACAGTCTTAGGGAGCAACATGATGTTAGTATTATGATCTGTAACAGCATCACCATGATCGGAATGCCTCGACAAAGTGTCCACTTGCCTATTGGAAGTACTGGGTTTGTAACACACAATGTAGTTGAAATTCTGCAACAATGCATGCCACCTAGCCTGCCACTGCAATAATGTTTGTGGCTTCTTCCAATACTTGAGATTCTTGTGGTCTGTTCAGATTTCAAATGTTGGTCATCCTAGAAGATAGTGTCTCTATTCCATTAGCGCATGAATCACTGCCAAAAGTTCTTTGTCATAAATAGGGTAATTGTGCTTGTGCACATCAAAGGAATGAGAAATATAGGCACAAGGTTGCCACACATTGTCATCACCTTTGATTGACAGAATGCCACTGGTTGTAATGTCACTGGTGTCAGTTTCAACACACATCTCCTTATTTTGGTCTGGGTATGCCAATAATGTTGGCTTCGTGAATTCCTTTTTGAGGTTTTCAAATGCCTGTTGCTGCGATGTTCTCCATTTGAAAGGAGTGTTCTTCTTGGTGAGATCGTTGAGTGGTCAAGCCAAATCTGCAAAGTTAGGAATGAAATGACAGTAATAATTGCAAAGTCCCAAGAAATCCTGCACTTGTTTCAAGCACATAGGAGTCAGCCAGTCTAGTACTCCAGCCACCTTCTTGCCTTGCATCTTGATGCCTTCACATGAGATGACCATACCAAGGAAGTTGACCTTCTCTTTTTCAAAGTGACATTTTTCTGGCTTGACATAGAGGTCACTTTCACAAAGACATCACAAAACCTCCTTCACCATATCCCTATGAAATGTTAGCATTTGTCCTTTAGTGAAAACCATGCAATCATCCATGAAAATGATGATGATGGTATACATGTCATTGAAGATATCGTTCATCATTTGTTGAAATGTTGGGGGAGAGTTAGTCATTCTGAAGTACATTACCATCAGCTCATATGAGCTGATAGGAGTGACAAAGGCTCCCTTCCACTTGTCTTCTTCCTTGATGCAAATATTGTTGAAGCCCCAATGCAAGTCCATAGTAGTAAACAGGTCAGCGCCCTTCAAATGGTCAATCAACTGCAGAGTAAGAGGAAGGGGGTAGGTGTTCTTGATGGTGCCTTCATTCAGGTACTGATAGTCCATAATGAGTCACTTGTTGCCAGTCTTTTTTGGAATAAAGAACACCGGCAAGGTTTGAGGCGACTTGGAGGGACATATATATCCCTTCCTGAGTTCCTTATTGATGAATGTATGAACTTCTTCCATCTCGAGATCTGATAATGGAATAACCCTGCCCTTCTTTGGTATGAAGTTGGACTTTAGGTCAATTGTGTGGTCCCATGGTTTGCAGACTGGCATCCACTCGGATTCCTGTTGGGAGAACACATCAAGAAATTCATGGTACTGTACTAGAACTTTATCTGCAAGGCCGGGTTCAATACTCTGCATGAACATAGAAGGCAGAATATGTTCTCATGCCTTCTGCTGACAGAAAATACCACAACGGTTAAATGACATCCCACCCATTATCCAATTAATTTCAGGATTATGGCAGTAGAGCCAATCATACCTGATAAACATGGGGTGTGACCCAAGATAGAAACGAAAGTGTCAATGGTTTCAGAATGTCCATGAACATTGAGGAAAAGTTTTGCTTTATGCATAATTTTACCAATAGATCCTTGAGTCCTGTCAGTGTTATGCACATTAATGGTATGCAGAATGGGCATCATTTGGATGCCTCTTTGGAGGCAAAACCACTGATCAATAAACGTGCTTGATGCTCCGGAGTCCAGCAAAGCATGAAGGAGAGCACTTTCCCATGTTGCACCCTGCAAAAACCAAATATCAATCAGTAGGACCATATGCCCCCTCATTGTTAGCATGCTGGGTATATGGTTAGGCAGAACAGTCCAGGTAGTAGAAGAAGTGGGGAATTCAAGAGATGAGTGAACTGAACTGCTGTGACAATGTGACAAAGGGGAATTAAGCATGCCATTTCTTACTTCCGGTGCCAAGCTCTCTAAGTGAGGCCCCCCTGCAGAAGTACACCTGTTGCAAAACACAGATGATATAGTACACTCAGGAAAATCTCAGTCAGTACAATCATACAGTTTGCAAACATCCCCAGCATTTATGAATGATCCTCTTTTAAAGCCTCAGATGCTTTCTCCTTGGCTTCAATAGCAATCTTGTTACACCAAAAGGCTTCTGCTTATTTAGTAGTATATGCTGGAATTTGAGTTTCCTTCGACATCAGTTCTTCTATACTCCGAACATGCTTTCTCAGCTTTTTACAGAAACATACAGTATAACCAGCAACTCCACAATTATAGCATGAGTGAGTTTTGTGTGATGGCCCTCAATTGACCGCTTGAGAGTCAATGTCCATTAGAGTGCCCCATCCTGGCTAAGTACTGGTAGAAATGAAATGTGGTTGATTGGATAGGTTTGGCTTAGAAAATGGCAGGCAAGGAGGAGGTCAGTAGTTCCCTTGCATCCTAGACTGAACATGAGGGGTTCCACATTTGACAGCTACCTTCTCCATAGTATGTCCTATCTTCGAGTACACATCTTTATGACCGCTGTAGTTGTCATCCTTGAGATGCATATGAAGAGAAGCTTGAAGGTAAATTGAGTAGCAAACCACATTCTTCAGCAGTCTTGTAGCCTCCTCAGTTCCAACCTTTGCTTCCTTCTGGAGCACATGGAATTGGTGGATAAAATAGTCAATCCCCATCTTCCCCTGACATAGCTCTTTCAACTTCTTATATGATTCCCATGTGAGCGTTTCAATCTAAAAAAACTTGGTAATGTAATCTTGCAAGTCCATCCACTTTGGCCATGCATTTTTGCCCCAGACAGTTGCTCCTTCTCCTTCACCCTGAAGTTCTTTTTTGAGTTCCAAACACTTCTCCATTGTGAGCAGGGTGAAGCCTTCTGCTTTCCCCTCAAAATAGGAGAGGATAGCGATAGCATGAATCTTGTTATTCTTCCATTTGTGTGATGCAACCCATAGACATAACTTCATCCACCATAGTTGGAATTTCTCTTTATCACTGTCCCATTTCCTGGGATCAGCAATCTTCTTGTAAAGCTCAGTTGAGCTTCTCTTTTCTTTGGCCTTGTGCAAGGCCTTCTTCAAATCTTCCATATCAAAAGGATCTTTTCATCCCGATCCTGATCCAGACATAGCTCCTTACTGTCCTGTATCTTCCAACAGGACTCTGGGAAGTTCTTGATGATAAACAGTGAATGTCTGGTATGTTGGACCTGTCTTGCACTTGAGTAAAGAGTCTTATCCAAGTGTTGTGAGAGCCAAACTCCAAAACCTAGCCTCAAGGGCAAGACAATGGTGAAACCTCAGAGTAAGAAAAGATATGATGATGAAGATGATGAGAGAGATGCTCAAGTTGTAGACCGAATATGTCGTGAAGAGTGATAGTTGAAAGACAAGGTTGAATCCTTAATTCAAGCTCAAGCCGAAGCTGAATACTGTGAACAAGTGGATAAGACTGGCGAAGCAGTCTTCTAACTATGATTTATATACATAGGGTCTGTGCAGTCAAAGCCAGCCCTAAAACAATCATAAACGGGAAGCTAAAATGTGGCCACAGCACATGCAGCAGGGCTGACGTGGTGCGATGTCTTCGTTCAGCAAGAATAGAAAAAAAACATGTATGGAACACATACATGCACGTGTGCTGAATCATGTGAAAAAAGAAGTCTGAAAGTATCAGTGTAGTAAGAGAGGAAGGAAAACAATGAGTGTCCTAAATGCTCAAATATATAATGGTACAGGTGGGCACTCATCTTTGAGGATGAGTGTAGTGAAGATGAGGACAAGAGAATGTACGAATCATAACAAAAGAAGGCCCTTAATGAGGCCAAAGAAGAAAAAAGCCTGCATGAACTTTACAAGAAGATTACCAACCCAGGGAAGTGGGATGGCAATAAAGAGAAGTTTCGCCTATGGTGGATCAAGCTGCATTTATGGGTTGCATAGGATGACTGGAAGAATGATAAAATTTGTGCCATCATCCCATTGTCTTGCTTTGAAGGAAAAGCTGAGGTTTTTCTTAGCTCATCATGGAAAGGTGCCTTGACCAGGAGGCGGTGAAGAGAAATATTAGTGTTGGTGGAGAGGATCCAGTCTACAAGGCATATGGAGACATGTCCTGGCTGAAATGGAAAGATCTACAAGACTACATTGCCAAGTTTTTCCAGATTGAAACACTCGAAAATTGTATAAGAAATTGAAAGAGTTGCATCAAGGGAAAATGGCAATAGAGGACTTCATCCAACATTTTGATATACTACGTTGTGAGGCAAAGGTGGCAGATGAAGAAGCAACCAGGCTGCTGAAGAATGCTGTTTGCTATTCCATCTATCTGCAAGCGTTGCTTCATATGAGTCTTGACGATGAGGACTACCAGGGTCATAAGGAAGCATATGAGAAGATTAGCAGTACTATGGAGAAGGTATCTGTCAAATGGGGAACTCCTCACTTTCAGCCTGGCTCATGAGGAAAGTATCATCCTCCTCCAGGCACACTGCCTTTTAATGCAAGTCCACTCCACCAACCCCATTTCACTTCTACCAGTACTCAGCCCAGAAGGGGTGCTCCAATGGATGTTGACTTGCAGGCTGCTATTAGCAATTCGATGCACAAAACTCATTCATGCTATAATTGTGGAGTACCTGGTCACATCGCATGCTTCTTCAAAGAGCCAAAGAAGCACATATGGAGTGTAGAAGGATTGACATCAGAAGCTACTCAAATCTTGGCATATATGACCAAAGAAGTGGAAGCTTTCTGGCATGACAAGATCGCTATTGAAGCCAAGGAAAAGGCGTCTGAGGCTTTAAAAGAGGATTGTTCATAAATGCTGGGTGTTACAATTGGCTCATTCATTTCCTCTCATGTTCCTATTTTTTCCACTCACCTGATTACTCATCCTCATCCAGCATGTTACAAATCCTCCACTTTTGCTATATTAAGGTTCTTTGAACTTGCCCTGAACTCTCTTGTGTACTATATTTACCTTGTTGTTTCTTGTCTTGTTTCTTTAACTTGATCTCCCTTGACCACCTTGTACTTTGTACTCGAATCACATTGTGTTCTCCTCACTCATCATAAGGAGTCCCCTTCTCACTCACTGGTCTACTCTTGAGAGAATTCCTCCAAGAGATGTCTTCATCCACCTCAAGGAATCCCCTTGAGGAAGTCTAGTTAGTGAAGCTGTGGGTGAGTCATTGCCAGCCTAGCTTTCAAGTCTCAACACTCGACCTTCAAGGGCTATGCTTGTCCTTATCCGAGCCAAGTGTAACACTGGGGGTGTTTGTGAACTGTATGATTGTACTGAGAGAGATTTTCCTGAGTGTACAATATTGTCTGTGTTTTGTGACAGGTTTTCTTCCAAGAGGGGGCCTCATTTAGAGAGCTTGGTGCTGGAAGAAAAACATGGTGTGCTTAATTCCCTTCTGTCACATTGTTGTAGTGGTTTGATTCATTCATCTCTTCAATTCCCCACTTCTTTGACAACTTGGACTGTTCCACCTAACTGAATACCCAGTATACTAACGATGGGAGGAAAAATGGTTCTCCCTGTTAATATTAGATACCTGCAAGGAGCAATGTAGGGCAGTTCATTCCTCCAAGCTTTACTAGACTCCAGGGCATCAAACATGTTCATTGACCAACAATTCTGTCTTCAAAAAGGGTTCTGAATGACACCAATCCCAAATGTCATCAAGGTGCATAATGTGGACGGTTCTTCTGGATCAATTGGAAGTATTATGCATAAAGTGAAGCTGTTCCTGGATGTGCATGGGAACACCAAGTATATTGATGCTTATGTTTGATTCTAGAATTGCACCCTATGTTTGTCAGGTATGACTGGCTCTATCATCATAACCCTGAAATTAATTGGATAATGGATGGAATGTCCTTCAGTTGCTGCAGTGTTTTTTGTCAAACTAAATCTCAGGAATGTGTTCAACCTTCAATGCTCACAAGGAGTATTGAACCTGGCCTGAAAGAGAAGGTTCTGGTACAGTACCAAGAATTGCATAATTGACTATGATTTCCACCCTGGTACTCTTGTTCTAGTTTGCAACTCATGCATCAAAAAAGCGCTCAACTGCAAGACAAAGCTGAGGTATATCATACCCTTTACATACTTTGCATCCATTTCTACAGTGAGATTAGGAATGTTGAAAATGGAAATGCATACTATGCAAAGTGCATGGAATAATCTGTACAACTCCAGCTTTGCTTGGGAGTATCAGCTCTCAACTTCAGTTAGTGAAATAGACCTGAAATGGTTATGGTATTGCCTGCCATCATCTCCTTCCTGCAAGAGGATGAATCTGACTGTGATATAGGATGTATTGACCACTAAAATTACTTCTTGACCACATTCATAGTCAAGACAATGCAGAGCAGGTGATTTGAGAATAGCATCCTTAAGATGCTGCATTACTTCTTGTTGGGATTCCCCCCAGGTGAAGATGATGCCTTTGCAGGTTAGATTGACGAGCAGACATGCCATTTGCACATAATTGCAGATAAAAATGTGAAGGACACTGCACATAGCTAGAAACCCACAGACTTGGCTGTGTTGTGAATTGGTCATACATTGTCTTCCTTTCTTCCCAACTACACTTGTCCTCAAAGATGAGTGCTCACATGTACACCATACATTTAAGCATCTAGGACTGTCTGTACTAATTCTCCTCACTATTCCTTTGTCTACTACTATGCTGATCTTTCAGACTTCTACTCCACATGATACAGTGCACATGCACATATGTGTCCTATATGTGTCTTCTTTTCTTTTCTCATCAGACTATGATGTGGTGCCATGTTGGTCTACTATATGCATGCTGTGGCATAGTACTGTACTTCCTTTTGTATTGACTTTAGGGCTGTTCTCAACTGTGTACTGCGCAGGTCCATGCTCAGTCCCTACATGTATATAAACCATACCATGAAGACTGCTCCTGCAGTCTTATTCATTTGATCATTGCATTCAGCCTAGGCTTGAGCATGGTTTAAGGATTTGACAACCATCTTTTTATCTTCATGCATTCAGCTTCATGCTTGAGCACCATCTCTACTCTATCATCATCTCTCTTAAGTCATTTGTCATTGTCTTGCCCTTGAGGTTTGGCTTTGGAGTTTGGCTTGTGCAACACTTGAATAAGACTCTATACTTGAGCGCAAGACAGTCCAACTCACTGGACGTTTGTTATCTCTATCAAGAAACTTTCCAGAGTTTGGCTGTAAGATACTGAACAGTAAGGATGTCAGGATTAAGTAGGAAAGACCCATTCAACATGGATGAGCTGAAGAAGGCCCTACAGGAGGCCAAAGAAGAAAAAAGCTTGCACAAACTTTATAAGAAGATTGCCAATCCCAGGAAGTGGGATGGTGACAAAGAGAAGTTTCACCTATGGTGGATCAAGTTATGTTTATGGGTTGCATCACACAACTAGAATAATAATAAAATCCATGCCATCACCATATCATCCCATTTTGAAGGAAAGGCTGAAGGTTTCTCTCAGCTCATCATGGAAAGGTGCCTTGACTGAGAGGCAGTGAAGAGGAATATTAGTGTTGGTGGCAAGAACCCAGTCTATGAGGTGTATGGAGATGCAGCCTGGCTGAAATGGAAAGATCCACAAGACTATGTCACCAAGTTTTTCCAGATTGAGACACTCATTTGGGAATCATATAAAAAGTTGAAAGAGTTGCATCAAGGAAAAATGGTGATAAATGACTTTGTCCAGCACTTCAATATGCTACATCATGAGGCAAAGGTGGCAGACAAAGAAGCAACCAGGTTGCTGAAGAACACTGTTCACTATTCCATCTATTTGCAAGCATCACTTCATATGAATCTTGATGACAATGACTACCAAGGTCATAAAGAAGTATATGAGAAGATTGGCCACACGATGGAGAAGGTATCCGTTGAATGAGGAACTTCTCACTTTCAGCCTGGCTTGTGGGGAAAGTATCATCCTCCTCCAGGCCCACCACCTTTTAAATCAAGTCTGCCCCACTGACCCCATTTCACTCCTACCAGTATTCAGCCCAGGCAGGGCGCTCTGATGGACATTGACTCACAGGCTGCTATTAGCAATTTGACATGCAAAACTCATTCATGCTATAATTGTGGAGTACCTGGTCATATCATGTGCTTCTGCAAAGAGCCAAAGAAGCACATATGAAGTGTAGAAGGATCAACGTTAGAAGCTACTCAAATCTTGGCATATACAACTGAAGAAGTGGAAGCTTTCTGGCATGACAAGATTGCTATTGAAGCTAAGGAGAAGGCATCCAAGGCTTTAAAAGAGGATTGTTCATAAATACTGGGGGTGTTTGCAAACTGTATGATTGTACTGACAGAGATTTTCCCAAGTGTACAATATCGTCTGTGTTCTGTGACAGGTTTTCTTCCAAAAGGGGGCCTCACTTAGAGAGCTTGGCACTGGAAGAAAAACATGGCATGCTTAATTCCCTCCTGTCACATTGTCACAGTGGTTTGATTCATTCATCCCTTTAATCCCCCACTTCCTTATGACTTGGACTATTCCATCTAACCGAATACCCAGCATGCTAACAATGGGGAGACAAATGGTTCTCCCAGTCAATATCAGATACCTGCAAGAAGCAACATGGAGAAGCTCATCCCTCTTGGCATTATTAGATTCTGGAGCATCAAATACATTTGTTGATCAGTGGTTCTGCCTTCAAAAGGGTATTTGTATGACACTGATCCCAAGCATCATCAAAGTGCATAACATGGATGGTTCTGCTGGGTCTATTGGAAGCATCATGCACAACACGAAACTCTTCCTGGATGTACATGGGCATACCGAGTATATTGATGCTTACGTTTCGATTCTAGGATCACATCTTATATTTATTGGGTATAACTGGCTCTACCATCACAACCCCAAGATCAATTGGGTAATGGGTGGAATCTCCTTCACCCATTGCAGTGTTTTCTGCCAACAAAAATCTTGGGAACATATTCAACCCTTGATGCTCACCTGAAGTATCAAACCTGGTCTAGAGGAAAAAGTTCCAGCATAGTATCATGAATTCCTTGATATTTTCTCCCAATAGGAATCCAAGCAGATGCTGGTTTGCAAGCCTTGGGATCACACTATTGATCTAAAGCCCGACTTCATGCCAAAGAAGGGTTGGATAATTCCATTATCAGATGTCAAAATGGAGGAAGTATGAATATTCATCAACAAGGAGCTCAACAAGGGGTATATACATCCATCAAAGTCACCTCAAACATCTCCCATGTTCTTTATTCCCAAGAAGACAGGTGATAAGCGACCGGTAATGGACTACCAGTATCTTAATGAGGGAACTGTCAAGAATGCTTATCCACTTCCCCTTATTCCACAATTGATTGACCATTTAAAGGGTGCAGATCTATTCACAATTATGGACTTATGATGGGGCTTCAACAATATCCATATCAAGGAAGAAGATGAATGGAAAGGGGCATTTGTCATGCCGATTGGTTCATACGAGCTGACAGTAATGTACTTTGGAATGACTAACTCTCCTCCTATGTTTCAACAGATGATGAATGACATCTTCAACAATATGTACACCGTTGTCATTATCTTCATGGACAATTATATGGTCTTCACTAAAGGACAGGCATTGACGTTCCATAGGGGTATGGTAAAGGAGGTCCTACTATGTCTCTGAAAAAATGATCTTTACATCAAACCAGAAAAGTGTCACTTTAAGCAAGAGAAGGTCGATTTCCTAGGAATGGTTGTCTCTCATGAAGGTGTCAAAATGCAAGGCAAGAAGGTCACCAGCATTCTGGACTGGCCAATCCTGATGTGCTTGAAACAAGTTCAGGGTTTCTTGGAATTGTATAACTATTATCATCATTTTATTCCTAACTTTGCAGACTTGGCTCAGCCACTCAATGATTTCACCAAAAAGAATACTCCTTTCAAATGGAATGCGTCACAGCAGCAGGCATTTGAGAACCTCAAAAGGGAATTCACAAAGCCAACATTACTGGCATATCCTGATCAAAACAAGGAGATGTGTGTCGAAACTGATGCCAGTGATATTGCAACTGGTGAAGTTCTTTCTATTAAAGATGACGACGACTTGTGGTGACCATGTGCCTTTATTTCTCATTCCTTTGAGGCACACAAGCACAATTATCCTATTTATAATAAGGACCTTTTGGCAGTGATTCGCGCACTAATGGAATGGCGACATTATCTTCTAGGACAATCATCATTCGAGATCTGGACAGATCACAAGAACCTCAAATATTGGAAGAAGCCACAGATGCTTTCGCAGCAGCAAGCCAGGTGGCATGCAATATTGCAAGAGTTCAATTATGTTATGTGCTCCAAGCCTGGAACTTCTAATGGATGAGCAGATGTGTTATTAAGGCAACCAGATCATGGTGATGCTGTCCATGATTATAATACTAACATAACATTACTCCCTGAAACAGTGTTTGCAAAAGAATGTGTCCTATCATCAACCTTCTACAAGGCTCTCCAAGATGAGTCAGAGAAGATGCAATACGAAGAGATCTTGGGGTACAATTATGATAAGGATGGAAGAGTGTTTCTTAATGAATGGAGAAAGATTTTCATCCCCTTGTCTTTGCATGTTGAACTAAACATGTGTCATGACTCCCCTCTTGCAGGTCATGTGGGTCAAGCTTGTACTATCCATCTCCTCTCTCACTACTTCTCTTGGCCTGGTATTACATGTAACACCAAATTCTACGTAGAACACTGCCATATGTGTGCCCTCACGAAGGGTAAGCAAAAGGCACCAGAGGGCAAGCTTCTTCCCCTTTCTCCACCGAAGCATCCTTGGAAGATCTTTCAGTTGACTTTGTTTCTGATTTCCCTTCATTGAAAGGATTTGATTCCATTTGTGTTGTGGTGGACTGCTTCTCAAAAGAAGTTGTCTTTATCCCTTGCAATAAAATGATTTCATCAAAAGACTTTGCTAAGCTCTTCTTGGACAACATTTGGTGTATTCATGGCATTCCATATTCTTTGGTTTCTGATAGAGGTCCCCAATTTGTTTCTGATTTCACTATTGAACTTTGTCAGTTATTGGGCATTTCACAATGAGTTTCCACAGCCTACTATCCCCAGATGGACAGACAAACCAAACCAAATGTCTCAATCAGGAGCTCAAGCAGTACTTGTGTGCCAATGTGGCAAAATGACAAGAAGATTGGGTCAACTGGTTGAAGATTGCACAATTCCAACATAACAACACTCTTACAACTTCAACCAGTACCATTTCATTTGCTATTACATGCAACTACTGCCCTTGTCTTGGATTTGAAGGGAACACCAAGTCTACAAGTCTATGGCTGGTTCATACAGAAAAGAGTTGGGGAGGGTGCATAGTGAGGTGGAACAGGCTCTAGAGGAAACCCAGTGGCAGATGATTATCTCAGCTGATCAAAAACATTCAGAAGCCCCCAAATATGTAATAGATGATAAGGTCTGGTTGTCTACCAAACATCTCCAATTGCTGTATGTGGCCAAGAAGCTGATGTAACATTAGATTGGACCTTATGCTATCAAGAGGGTTATGCCAAACACTGTGGAACTTATGCTGCCAAAGGTGGTACATATTCATTCAACAGTCAACATGTTGTGGATTAAGAGATATTGGAGCACTCTCCCTGGTCAAAAGCCACTTCAAACAAATGATGTCGAAGTCTCAGATGAGGGATATGAGGAGTACAAGGTCAAGCAGATCGTAGCATCTTGGATAAACCAGTGAAAGTTGGAATACTTGGTGCATTGGTGAGGATGGAATGACAACTCTGACCAGACTTGGGAGCCTGAAGCAAATCTCATGCATGCTGCAGATGCTATCGCAGATTTCCATGCACAGAAGCCTTCAGCACCATGAAAGCTACATGGTATCTCCATGTCGGACTTCTTGAGTCTTTTCCAGGAATGCCCTGATGCCTGTGACACCCACAGCAGTATTACCTGCCTGAATTATGAGGCTGAAATATGATGTGGCAGTCACTTGGCATATCTCTTATCTCTGGTCACCCCTGTCCATCGTGATATATATATTTGTCCACTTTCTGATCGTTCCTATCCTTTCTGCCCACCATGTCTAACATCCTTCTTATCTTATTGTCTCTCACCACAATTACCTCCCTCTTTGCCTTTATATCTCTTCTCTTCTTCATCTTCTCAGTTTATCTCTGTCTTCTCTGCTTCCTTGCCCTCGCTCTTCATATGTCACATGTTACTGAACACCTCATTGGCACCTCCTTCACCATTGAGCTGTTCACTATTCATGTCACTATTAATGCCTGGCTGACCAATCCCTTTCTGGCTCATGTCTATTCCAATCCACCCACTTGGGACCAGGACTGGACTCAGCAGGCACTGGTCAATGGTTGGGGCCCCATAGATCCCATGGTTTCTCCAGACCCTGTCAATGATCCCATCATCTTTGCACCAAATCCTTCACCTCCTCCAACTATAGTCCCCATTGCCAAAGCTACAGGGGTTGACGTCCATGCAGCATGTACCTTTGTCCCGGCAGTTAGTGTTTTGGGGTTGGTCAATGGGACTCACTAGCATTTGGGCCTCAGCTGGAGTACTTGGCCCCTGGGGGGGGGTGATGTTGTGAATTGGTCGTACGTTGTCTCCCTTTCTTCCCAACTACACTCATCCTTGAAGATGAGTGCTCACATGTACATTATACATTCAAGCATCTAGGACTGTCTATACTAATTCTCCTCTCTTTTCCTTTGTCTACTACTATGCTGATCTTTCAGACTTCTACTCCATGTGATACAGTGCATGTGTGTGTATGTGTCCCATGTGTGTCTTCTTTTCTTTTCTCATCAGACTATGACATGGTGCCACATTGGTCTACTACATGTGTGCTGTAGCATAGTACTGTACTTCCTTTTGTATCAACTTTAGGGCTGTTCTCAACTGTGCACTGCACAGGTCCATGCTCAGTCCCTACATGTATATAAACTGTACCATAGAGACTGCTCCCTGTCACATCCATGATTTTCGCTAAGTCCAACTCCATGCCTCCGGTCTATGCTCTTACTATCTCCAGAGCATTCTTGCTTACAAGCCCATTCTGAGTCACCGGACTCGCACGTGTTTCTTCATCATTTGACTACCTTTGATATCTCGTTTGACCATTTGTAATATTCTGACAGGCGCTGACACCAAGGGGCTATCATCACCACTGTGTCTCACCTCCGACATGTAGGGGCACCGGACATGATCCAGAATTACCAATGCTGTCACTCTCACAACAGGTGGGTCCTCCGGACCTCCACCAGAATTGCCAATACTGTCATTTAGTCTTGTATATAAACTCTGTACACCACTCCTGTACCCTCAGTTGGAATATCGATTTTAGTTCTGATTTTCCCCCCTTCGCCCGTCTGGTCCTCCTCTTGCCATCCTCTCCCTCAGCTCTTTAACCTTGACCCGCCTTGCTCGAATCCTTGACCCTCTGACCTCTGACCTCTGACCATCTGACCTCCGACCTCTGTCACTCTGCCTTATGCCCATCCCTTTGAAATACCGGGGACTTGCCTTCGACAAGGGCACACCACATAAGGTGAAGCCAATGTCCCTTCTGCTCGGACACTGACTCTGGAGTTCCGGAGTTTCGTCAAGGAGATCAGGATCGACTTCTAACAACAGTCAAGTCTGGAGGAGGTTCACTCATGGTTTGGGGATGTATAGCATGGAATGGTGTTGGGGTCTTGAGTGAGGTTGAGGGAAGGATGGATGCTGAACAGTATGTGGCCA
>JBBPQO010000152.1:0-15577 GCA_038092535.1 Xerocomus subilludens | reverse complement strand
AAAGGTGTCTGTACCTTGCCCATCTTGAAACCATGCTAATGATCTTTGGTAGTAAACCATTCACCCCCCACACACACCTCAAAGGCACACAGGACAACATAATGAAGTGGACCAACTGCCTTGCAGCACAAGCCCCTCCTTTCCCTTGGCCCTGCTGTGCCCACCACCCAACCTTCAGGCTTTCTCAGATGCAAGCTCCATGGGCATCAGAATCTGTGTGCAAGGAAGGTGGCAGGCCTAGACTCCACTCCCAGGGTGGAATGCAGACAGATGGGACATTGGCTGGGCAGAAGCAGTGGGTTTCAAGCTCCTCACCCATGCTCTTCTCTGTGTTGTTTAGCCCAACTCCACCCTACTTGTTCATGGGGACAACCAAGGAGTCATTGAGGCATGGCATCATGGGCACAGCAGGAGCAGGCATGTCAATCAGGTCTTCAAGTGACTCATTCCCAAGCATGGTAATAAGACATTTCAGATTGCAGGCTTCTAACCAAACTTTATCTCCCTTAGTGAAAGGGGAATAGTTTCAGTGAGTACAAGAGGCCATAAAATGACAAGCAAGTTTGTGAGCTGCAAGAGCTTTGTTACAAGAGAAGGAAAGTTGTTTGAGTCTAAGCTCAACAGTGAAAAGAGGGGTTTCTGGGAGGATGGAAAAAAGGGCATGGGGTTTGTATCCAATCATGAGATAAAAGGGGGACACTGATGTCATGGAATGAGGGCAGTAATTGTGAGTGGATTTGGTGTGGGAAATGGAATCAGCCTAGGAAGAAGCATTGTTGCCACAAAAGATCCATAGATAGGTCTCAATTTCTTGGTTAATATGTTCTGTCTCACCATCAGACTGGGGTTGGTATGCAGTGGAAAGAGATTGTACTTCAAAATACAACCCATTTTTTTTGTGAAGGTGGAGGTGAGTTGAGGACCACAATTGGAGATGACTTTGTTGAAAAGACCAAAACAGAGGTAAGCTTTGTGGAAGAAAAGGAAGGCAATGCCTTCAGCAGTAATGAATTTTAGCATGGGACAGAGAATTACCCCCTTAGTAAGGCCATGGTCAACCACAACCAAAAGGGTATCAAAGCCAGAATATGGGGGAAGATTGGTGATAAGATCACAAGATATTTTCTGGAACGGACAAAAGGCAGAAGACCAGATAGGGGTGAGAGGAGGGAGGAGAGGGTGAGTGTTTGCTTCATGCTGTTGGCAGGTAGCACACCCTTTGATGTCACTCCAGACATGAGAAGTGAGGCCTGGCCACCAGAACTTGGAAGAGACTAGTTCACAAGTTTTCAGATAGCTAGGATGACTGGTAAAGTGATGGTCATGACAGCAAACAAGGATTTGGAAATGGAGATCATCAGAATCAGGAATGAAAGTATGGCCTTTGTAAGTAAGAAGGCCATTGACATGTTGCCAATTGGTGAGATGGGAGTGAAAGGCAGAGGAGAGGCCTTCATTGAGCAATTTCAGTGACTGGAGGACAAGGGGGTTGGAGGCAGAGGTGGAAGCAAGCTTGGAAGACAGAATGGAGTTGATAGTTTAAAGGGAGGAAGGAGGGTAACCTCTGCATTATCAAGGAGGAAAGAGGAGGTGAGGAGATCTGGGCAGCAGGAGAGGGTGTCAGGTCCAACAAGAGCAGTACCAGGAACATGAATGATGTTCAGATTGAAGTTGGCAAGATCTAAAAGCCAATGGGCTTGACAATGGTTAAGGACCTGAGGTTTTTTAAAGAACAGGAGGTTCTTATGATCTGTAAAACCCTGGACAGGAAAAGGGGAACCATGGAGGTAATGATGCCAGGCTTTCAAAGCATGGATAATTGCAAGCAACTCATGATTGTAGATGTCATAGTTTCACTCAGCAGGAGAAAAGGATTCAAAGAGGTAGGAACAGGGATGACAATTGCCATTGGAGTTAATTTGGAGTAATATACCTGCAGAGGCAGATAGGGAAGCATCAATGGCAATGGCAAAGGGAGAGGTAGTGTTGGGGAGACAAAGGACAGGTTTGGAGAGGAAGATATGTTTAAGCTGGTCAAAGGCAAATTGGCAGTGGGAGGTCCACACCCAAGGAAGATCCTTCTTGGTAAGGTCAATGAGGGGATGCACAATAGTGGAGTATTCAGGAATAAAGTGACAGTAGAAATTTGCAAAACCAAGAAAAGAATGAATGTCTTTGACTTTCTGAGGGGTTGGCCATTGGGTGATGCTATCAAGCTTGACTGGGTCCATGGTGAGTTCTCCAGGTTTCATGATCATTCTCAGATAGTTCACTTCCTCAGCAGCAAAGGTGCATTTCTCCAACTTCAAATGGAGATCCAGTTCTTGCATTTGTTGGAGAACACAGCAAGTTTGTTCAGTGTGGGTGGTTTCATCAGGGAGTAGATCAGAAGATTGTCCATATAGATCACCAACCATCCTTCAGCAATCATATCACAGAACAAGTTGTTCATGAATTGTTGGAGAGTAGCAGGAGAATTGGTGAGACCAAATAACATGACTGTTGGTTCGAAGAGGCCTTTATGGATGATAAATGCAACCTTCCATTGATGACCATCCTTGATATGAATGTTGTTATACCCCCATTGGACATTGAACTTTGTAAAAAGCTTTGCATTACATAGTTTATTGACAAGGCCAGAAATGAGGGGAAGAGGGAGGCATCTCAAACAGTGTGATTGTTGAGGTAATGATAGTCTTGACAGGGATGAAGACCACCATCCTTCTTTTTGATGAAAAAGACAGGTAATGCTTGAGGAGAGTTGGATGGATGAATTTTTCCAGACTTTAGGTTCTTGTCTAAGAAATCTTCAGTGGCCTTCCATTCATCAGGGGACAAGGGGTAGATCTTCCTGACTTTTGGAACAAAGGACTCATTGAGATTGATCACATGGTTACAAGGCCAAGAAGAAGGTACATGATCAGTCACTTCTTTGGAGAATACAGAGGCAAACTCAGAGTATTCAGAAGAGAGGGTCTTCTTCCACTTCCCAGATTCAGCTGCCATTGCTAACTCAGTGGCAGTAGTGAGCTTTTGGATAATGGGAGAACCAAGAGGGGTGAATCAGGAACCAAATCTAGTACAACAATCAAGGGTTTAAAGGTCCATTGCTTTCTGCATGTAACAAGATTCTGATGAGGGGTTCAAGTAATCAAAAAGTTGTTTGTCAGTAATAGTATTCATGTGTACATATTGAACAGGGGGATCAGATCAAGGAGGAGTGAGCTTCTTGTAGAATTGATTGTGCTGTTTGATGTCATGGACCAGTCAATGGAGGGATTGACTTCCTTAAGCCAAGGAAGTTCAAGAATGATGTTATTTGATCCAAGGGTTATAACATGGAATTGGACAGAGTGAGCAATCCCTCCAACATTGATGAAGAGGTTGCAAGAGTGACAGATCATACCATTCTTGTTTCTGGAATGGTTTGCATTCTGAGCTTGAAGAGGTTTTTTGAGTTTTATGGTGGGGAGGCTATGTTTATTGACAAATTGCCAACTGATACAGTTGATATCTGCACTGGAATCTATGAGGGCACAAGTGTCAACAACTTTCATAGTGTGATTTGCTTGCAAGGGGAATCACATAGTCTTCATTGCAGAAGATACTACTATAGAGATTGAAGGAGATGATGGCATTAAGGCATCATCTCCATTTAAAAACACTGAATGAAAGAGACTTTCCTCTTTTTCTTGTCATCATCATTGTGATTGATGTCAATCAAGTTCAGAACCTCCTCTCTTTCCTTCATGACTTTCTTCATCTTTCTAGTACAAGGTTTCAACAGAGACAGAGTGGACAGAGTAGGGGATGAAGGGAATGAGGGACATGGCAGAGGTGAGGTGACCAGCTTGGCAACAACAGAAGCAGAGTCCTTGTTTGATACATCGTATCTTTTCATCAGGGGTCATCTTGGAGACTCAAATGACATCAACATCCATGGCATTGGGGTCATGAGCTTTTGCAGTGGAGTGGTTGGAAGAGGGGAAGTGATGAGGGGAGAAAGAATGGTACATAGATGAGGCCTTCTGATTGTGTTTAGATATTTCATCCTCATGATCTCATTGGGTTTGAAAGTGGATAGCCTTAGTGTACCAATTGCTCAGAAGAGTGGGGATGGTGTCCATAGACATGATGTGATGCATAAGGGAAGTAGGAAGGCTGGTGGAGAAATAACCAATAATGATGTTGGAATCAATGATTAAAGATGTGGCAACTTGGTTTTGGAATTCCACAATATATTCAGTGAGGATAGGAGAGAAGATACCATCCTTCTTCTTGATTATCTATTTAGTGGACAACCAGGTGATGGCATTAGTGGTAGTGTCAAGGTGTTCAGAGGACTTCTTAAACTTGGCAATAAAGTCATCGAGGGTTCCTAGGAATGGAAAAGTGCTTTGGAGGGCTCAAAGTTAAAAGGTATCTGCCCAAGAGGCAGCAGATCCCTCCATTATATAGGAGAGGGCAAAGGCAACTTTCTTGTTGTCTGAATTATAAACAGCAGAGTTAACAAGGAGGTAAAAATCAGAGTTGATCCAAGGGATAGCCTGGTCATAGGCTCTATCATACACATTAGGGACAGTGATATGAAGTTCAGTGGGTTTGGCTGGGGAGGAAGACATGTTGACAGGTGGGAGTGGAACAAAGGGTTGGAGGAAAGGAGATGGTGGCAACAGTTCTTGAGATAAAAAGAGGCTGAAGGCAAGTTGTTGTGTGAGAGGTCTCACATTTGTGGGAAGTCACAAGTTTGAGGTTAGAGTTAGACTGATCATCCTCAGTGGGAGGTTCAGAGGATTCAGAGAAGTCAGAGAGGGTTTTGAGGGGGCCACCAGGGAGGTGGGATTTAAGGGAGTGGTGACAGCTTACAATGGTAGTAGCCATAGAAGATAACCTTGACCTTTTGTTACACTTGTCCCAGGAAGGGCCAAGAGTAGACTTAGATAGGTTCAAGGATAGAGCAAGGTCAAAAGACTAAGGTAAGTCTTGAAGAGCAAGGGATGTCCTCACTTGTTGAGAAGTTCAAAAAGTAAAGACCTCAGTTAAAGTTTGAGGCAGACTTAAAAATTTTCATGGAAGAGAGATAGATTCAAAGGGGCTACAAGGTGTAGAATACTGAGTAGGTCAAGGTTAAGAGTACAAGGTACAGAGATGAGAGTTTATATAAAGAAGGAAATTGAGCACCAACCAAGCAGTGCAAGATTCTAAGATGTTTGAAGAGGACTTGGGAAAGAAGAGGAACATTATGGAAGAACATGGAATGATGACAAAGAAGTTGAGTAAGAGTTGAACTTACAAGACATAGTACAATGCTGAGTTTAATGTGAAAACATAAACCTAGTAGGTCCTGGACCCCAACAGTTCAAGGGATTGATGATGGAGATATTCCATCAAGCCAAGGATTCAAGGAGAGTTGTTGTTCAAAGCACAATGTAGGCTTAACAGAGGTCCTTGGAAGACAATGGAGAATATATTGAGCAAAGGTTCAAAGATCAAGAGTGTTACAATTTTACTTCCTTTTCATCGAATCATTCTCATTCTCTATCATTCTCCACATAACTCTTGGAGAGGAACGACTTATTGTACTGAGGGATTCATTCTTGTCTCCAGTTGCAACTCTGTTTCTCTTTTTTGTCTTTGATTGAACTTATCTCTCCTCTGCTGTCTTTCTTATATCAGCTAGTTTTCCTTGACATTCCACTATGTTCCATGTTCTTCCATTTAGTTCTATTCTTCTTGGTCTGTGCATGTTTGTTCTTCATATAAATACTGTTGCACATCCTTTGTATTATTCATTCTTGATCTATGCAATACAAGTGTAATGTTAAGTCTCAATTCCTCGAGTTCTCTGAACTATCCCCACTTGAGTTTCAAGCTCAAACCTTTGTCCTCCTCATTGTTTCTTGAATGCCAACTCTTCAGACATCAGTCTCTTTGTGAGTATCATCCAAGAACATTGTCAAGTAAGCAGACATTGGCATATGTTTCATGTAACAAAAGATCAAGAATATCTTCGGTCCCACCTCCCTAGGTGTAGAATCCACTCCCATTGTTACCATGAGTTTCTGCAGAGCATTTGGTATTTCCAAATCTGAGTCTAAGGGCAGCAACATTGAAGTCAACTCACCATCTTGCTCCATCACTAGTACCCTCTTGAACCCTTGTTCCAGTAATCTAGTAATCCCAGTCACACCAGCACCCCCCATTAACCCTAGACCCTCTGCTCGACCACTCACACCCCCTAGTAATTCTCGACCCTTGATTTTACCCCCAGTCATCCCAGTACCCATCGTCCCACCACCTGCCACCCCTGCCATCCCAGTACCACCAATCAACATGTCTTCTGAGACTGAACTCAAGGCAGCCCTCCCTGCTGACTTCTTAGGAAAATCCTCTGATGCTTCTTGATGGATCACAGCCATGAGAGCTTACTTCGCTTTAAACTCCTTGTTATACTTGTTTAATGAAGGGAAGGTCACCACCACTCTGAACAAGATGAGCAAAGGACATGGAGCTTCTTTCACCAAGATGTGGTATGATAAACTCACTGACACCACCATCACCTCTTCCAAGAAAACCTTCAACAAATTCATGGCTAACTTTGAGTCCACTTTCTACCCCTTCGATACCAAAGCCACTTTCCATTTAGATCTTTCTAAGCTTATCCAGAAATCTACCAAATGTTCTGATGGAACCTTCAATGATGGCTTCCAGCAATATATCACTGACTTCCAGAACCTCACCAGCAAAGGCGGAATTACTGACAATATCACCCTTATCAATCAGTTCTTCCTAGGGATCAACTAGGAGATTGCCACCATGATCCTATCCATGTCTCCCATCCCTGTCACCATCAATGCCTATATTGAACAAGCTAAGACTTTCCACACTCAAAAGATGAAATCTCTTCATAGTGAATAACCCCAACCCTCCTCCACCTTTTGTCTCCAGAAAGATCCCAATGCCATGGACATTGATAGTGTCATGCTATCTAAACTTACCCTGGACAAAGGGGCCAGATGCATCCATGATGGACTTTGTTTCAGATGCAGGAAGAAGGGCCATAGCACCAACAACTGTTGTACTTCCTCCTCCTGAACCACCTCCACTTGTCCTCCCTCATCTTCTAATTCTCAGAATCTCCAAAACGTTGAAACCACCCCACCTCCTGTCCCTAAGAAAGAGCCTGCCTGCTTCAAACTCAATGAATACATCAACTCCTTGAAAACCTCTGGCAAGACCAACAACAAAATCTTTTCCATCCTCCAAATGTATTATAAAGAACCTGAAGAAGAACTTGCTGAAGTTTTCACTGCCGAAATCTCTGCTGGAATCAAGAGAGCACAGGATTTTTAAGAAGGGAAGCCATCCTAACGTCTCTCCTTCCCTCACCTTGAACCATATACTTATAGTACCACAAAACAATAGAACTATGTGTCTTCCTGTTTTGTTACATGGATCTAAACAAACCATCAACACTACTGCTCTCATCGACTCTGGGGCAACCAGAAACTTCATCAACCCTCATCTTCTTGCTCATGGACCATTCAAATTCTCTCCCATCCCCAATCCAGTCATTGTCTACAATGTAGATGGAACACCAACACCAAAAAAACCATCCAACAGACCTCCACCATCTTGTTCACTTCTGGACTGTTCTTTGACACAATAAAATTCATGGTTGTCTGACTTGCTCACCCCCAGATTATACTTGGGATGCCTTGGCTTCAGAAATGGAACCCTGTCATCAACTGGAAGACTTTCTCCATCAACTTCTCCTCTAGGGTCAAGAGGTCTCTTCATAAGTATCCTCCCCTTGAAGAGAACATTGAGAAGATCACCATCTCCATGAAACTGGCCCAAGCTGAGATACCTAACAATATATCTGTTCCAGATTTCTGCTCTGATTTCACTGACATCTTTTCTGAATCCACCCACATCCAACTTCCACCTCATTGATCCTTTGACCACACCATTGACCTGAAAGACACCTTCATTCCTAAGATTGCCAAGGTATACCCACTCAACCCTGCCAAGAAAAAGACCTGTAAAGCCTTTGTCAAAGAACACCTGAAAACCAGTTGAATTGTCCCCTCAAAATCCCCTCAGGCATCTTCATTTTTCTTTGTCCCAAAGAAGGATGGATCTCTTTGCCCTTGTCAGGATTATCAGTATCTTAACAGTCACACCATACAAAATGCCTACCCCCTTCCACTCATCTCAGAACTCATTGACAATATGAAGGAATCAAATTATTTCACCAAACTTGACATCCACTGGGGTTATAACAACATCCACATCTGAGAGACTGATTAATGGAAAGCAGCCTTTATTACTCCTCTTAGTCTATTTGAACGTATGGTTATGTTTTTTGGTTTTTGTAACACTCCTGCCACCTTTTAAGCTTTCATGAACTACACCTTTGCTGACATGATTTCCAAACTTTAGCTCAAGATCTATATGGATAATCTTGGTATTCACACCCATGGAACCTTGAAACTTCATCATAAACATACTCAATGTGTCCTTGAATAACTTCAGAAGTGGGACTTTCAGTCAAAATCTCCAAATGTTTCTTTGATACCCCCACTATGGAATACCTGGGTATGATCATCAGTAATGGACTTAATCTCCAAATGTTTCTTTGATACCCCCACTATGGAATACCTGGGTATGATCATCAGTAATGGACTTATTTGTATGGACCCCACCAAACTTTCTGCCATTGCCAACTGGAAACCTCCCTCCTCTGTCAAAGGAGTCATTTGTTCCTAGGCTTTGCAAACTTCTACCACAAATTTATCCCCAATTACTCCAACATCATTACCACTCTTACCTTCCTTATGAAAAAGACCAACCCTAGGTCTGGACTCCCCTCCAACAACATGCCTTTGACACCCTTTATTTTGTCTTTTATTCTGCCCCTATTCTATCCATTTCCAATACCTTTCATCCTTTCTTTATCATGACTGACACCTTCCTAGTCACTGCAGGTTCTGTCCTTATGTAGAAAGACTCCAATGGCAATCTTCATCCTTGTGCTTACTTCTCAAAGATCTTCTCCCTTGCCAAATGAGACTATGATATTTATGATAGGGAACTACTTGCAGTCATCCTTTCCCTCACCAAATGGAAACACTATCTCCTAGAAACCCTGTTCCCTTTCTCTGTTATCAAACCACAAGAATCTTTCTTATATTAAAGACCCTTGTAAATTATCTTGCTGTCAAGCCCATTGGGCCCTCTTTTTACAGGACATCAACATCAAATGGGTGGTCAACCCTGGTTCTTGGATGGGACCTGCCAATTCCCTCTCTCAAAAGGACCTCCCTGACACTTCTTCTGATAACCAAGATTCCTCCATTGTCCCCAACCCTATTGTTATCAATGCCCTTGATCTTGTTCTAGTTAAATCAATCTTCCTTTCTATGTCTTCTGATCCCTTTGTCCTTCACGCACTCTCTGCACTCAAAGAAGGTTCTCCTCTCTTCTCTCGTGTGACTTTGTCTGACTGGACCTTCAATAATGGTCATCTTTACTTTAAGGGTCATATGTTCATCCCTCCCTCCTCCTGATCTGCTTTACTTCATGCCATCTTGGATCAATGGGTATCTTTCATACTAAATCTATCCTTGAACATAACTACTGGTGGCTGGGCCTCACTTCCTTTGTCAAAAACTTTGTTGATGGTTGTGCCATTTGTCAACAGAACAAAGTCAATACCCATCCTATGGTTCCTCCCTTAGTTCCTATTCCTTCCTTGCAATCCCTTCCGTTTAAACAACTCTCTGTCAATCTCATTACCACTACCATTTACCCAACTTTTTGACAAATCTATTTGTCTTTACCTCAAAACCAACATGATTCCTACTTGATTATGTCAACCAATTTCTCCTTCATTCACCTTGCCTTACCCTTCCTTTTTCCATTCCCCCTCCATCTCTTGAATCCTGCCTCTCATTCCCTCTGTTGTCCAAAACCTCCACTGCCATTTAACCTAATTCTGAATCTGATGATGCCTACAAACCTGCTACTATCCTGGTCTCCACTGAATGTGCTCAAATAATCACTCTTCCTAACAGCAGTCATGCTCTTTCCTCTCCTACTTGCATCCTTCCTTAAGTAGAACCTCATTGTACTTCCCCAGCATCTGTGACTGCAACCTGCTTTCAATCTCACCATAGTGGTCACTATCACAAAGATTGTGTTGAGTACTCTTGCCTCCACTGCCACATCACTGCCCCCGCATTTATTCTCAAGCTGGGCACATTGTTAGTGACTGTCCATTTGAACATGTCTTCCTTTTGCAGGCAACAGCCATCTTTGGAGGACCATCCTTGTCCAGAGCTTAGCCCTTGGATTGACAGAGGGCTTTTGATTGAATCTGGAATTTGATTGTACTATGGAGGTAATGTTACAATTTTACTTCCTTTTCATCAAATCTTTCTCTTTCTCTATCATGTCACTCTTGGAGAGGGATGACTTATTCTACTGAGGGATTCATTCTTGTCTCCAGTTGCAACTCTGTTTCTCTTCTTTGTCTTTGATCAGACTTATCTCTCCTCCACTGTCTCTCTTATATCAGCTAGTTTTCCTTGACATTCCACTATGTTCCATGTTCTTCCATTTAGTTCTATTCTTCTTGGTCCATGTTCATTTGTTCTTCATATAAATACCATCACACATCCTTTGTATTATTCTTCCTTGATCTATGCAATACAAGTGTAACATTAAGTCTCAATCCCTCAAGTTCTCTGAACTATTCCCAGTTGACTCTCAAGCTCAAACCTTTGTCCTCCTCATTGTCTCTTGAACACCAACTCTTCAGACATTGGTCTCTTCATGAGTATTGCCTGAGGACATTGTCAAGTAAGCAGACATTGGCATATGCTTTGCATAACAAAGGAAGGGCATCCAGGTGATGACCAGGTAGTGAGAGCATGAGGAAATACACAGGAGTTTTGTATGATATATATATACAAAGAACAAAGGTGTTCAGGGGAGGCAAATAGAACACAGAGGAATGTCTAAGAATGATGAGTAAACCAGATGACAAGAGATAGGAAAGATATGATGAATATCAGAGAATATCAGAGAACAAGAGTAAGCAAGATGACAAAAGATGAGAGAGATAATAAGGAAGCCAAGCCTTGTGTAGAGGGTCTAAGAAGTCAAGGAAGAAGGGAAGAATACAAGGACAAAGAGACGTTAATATATGAGAGAGGAATGGAAGATCATACAGGAAAGGGAATATAGATCTAGATCCAGGTGACCATGATGTATGGCAGGTCCCAGGGGAATCCCAGATAAGGACAGTAGGATGATGATGTCAGGGAAGAACAGACGGTGGATGATGAGGACAATGGAGGATGATGAGGACAATGGAGGACAATGAGGAAAGACAGAGACTGGAAGAGGGGACTACCCCCTTGCAAGGGTTGAAGGATTTCAAATGGGAATGACATAAGACAATAGAGAGCAATAGAGAGTGATAGAGGGATCTATCCCCTTGCAAGGATCGAGAATGTTAGAGGAGGACAGAGAATGATAAAGGACTAATGACAGAGAATAGAGGATGATGACAGAGGATGGAGGGCAATAAGGGAGGATGGAGGAGGATGGAGGAGGATCTACTCCCTTGCAAGGATCAGAGAGTATCAGAGGAGAGCAACATAGAATGACAGAGAGTAACTGCAAGTATCAGAAAGCAAGAGAGGGAAAAGCAGTAGAGGGATCTACCCCCTTGCAAGGGCCAAAGGATAGCAGAGGATGAAAGAGAGTGGCAAGGGACAGTGAAGATGATGAACTCCCTTGCTAGGATCAAAGGATGTCAAAGAAGAGTGATATTATTGAAGAAAAGATTAGAAGTTGATCTGTGCCACCATAGAAGTGTAACATATATACACTGCACAAATGAGCAATAAGAGCAATTTATGTGCAACATACAATCTCACATGCCCAAAATGATGGTCTGACTGTGCATCAACACCAGACAGAACTTATTTGGACCTAAATAGCAGAACACAGGTGCACTGGATGCACTCATGTGCAATTTACAAGTATATCATTTCTGAAGTTGCTCAATGTGTCTTTGATAAGGGGTTTTCTCTTCTGCTACATTGGATCCTGATAACAAGGCCTTTTTGAATTCCAATGTCAAAGCCTTTGGACTCTGGAAACAGAGGAATATGTCAGTATATGTTGGCAATCAGAATGAAATAGGCTGACCATTTGATTACCTGCCTCATTTTGAGTCATGGGTGTTGATCTTACATACCTTGGATAGCAGCCTCATCAGCATTCTCCAACTTTTTGTGCTTCTTTGAGCTCAAGGCCATGATGGTGAGTCCCAGCAAGAAAAGCACTGTGTGTGTTAGCCCATCAAGTTTTATACTCACCTTCTTGTGGACTCCACTGAATGGAGTCAAGAAGCATGTTTTGTGTGTTGTGATTGCACTTGGTTACATCATGGCAGTGTACATAGTTGACCATGGCATAAGGACTTGCATCATTTCATGTGACACTGCAAAACATGAATACATTGCACAATAGGGTGATAACCACTACAACATGGTATGTACACATATCCACAATGCCTGTACCACCCAAATGAGTCTTGGTGAATAATGGTATACAAGGCCCTAAGAAGTGTTGTGTATACTTCATCATTGGTAAGCTCTGTCATGGCCATATGAGTATAAGCACCATTGTGGAAAAAGTGGTACTTCATCCCAGTTCAATTGGGTTGAAGTCAGGGCAGTAGGGCAGTAGGAACTTGGAATGCATTCCCCTGAATACGTACACAGATCATATATTTTGTATAGCAGCCAATCGAAAGAATAGAATGCACCTTGATTCAATCATTTCTTGTATTTCAGATTGTGTTACACTCATCCCAGGTAGGGCCAAGAGTAGACTTGGATAGGTTTGAGGATGGAGCAAGGTTGAAAGACTAAGATAAGTCTTGAAGAGCAAGGAACATCCTCACTTGTTGAAGAGTTCAAGGATCAGAGACCTCAATTAAAGTTTGAGGCAGACTTAGAGTGTTCCAAGGAAGAGATAGATTTGAATGGGACTACAAGGTGTAAAATACCAAGTAGGTCAAGGTTAAGAGTACAAAGTACAGAGATGAGGGTTGATATAAGAAGGGAATCAAGCACAGACCAAGCAGTGCAAGATTCTAAGACATCTGAGAGAAGGTTTGAGAAAGAAAAAGAATATCATGGAATAACATGGAATGATGACAAATAAAGTCAAGTAAGGATTGAACTTACAAAATGTCATACAACACTAGGCTTAGCATGAAAGTAAACAAAAGTAAAGGAGGAAACATAACATTGCCCCCTACTAGGCTTGAAACACTGGTGAAAAGCTTTCAAAGAAGAGAGTCTTCTGCTCAGAGACCACTATTGTTGTGACTCATACATTGTTTTGTCCTCTTCCCAACTACACTTGTCCTCAAAGACAAGTGCTCACCTATATCATATACATTCAAGCATTCAGGACTGTCATTTACTTTCTCTTTCTTTGTCTTCCTTACTATGCTGATGCTTTAGACGTCATTTCCACATGACACAGCACATGTGCACATACATGTTCCATATGTGACCTCTTTCTCTTCTTGCCAGACTGTGATATGGTAACATGTCAGCTTGCTACATGTTTGCTATGACACAGTACTGCACTTTTCTTTTGTAACACTTTTAGGGCTGTTCTTGACTGCATGCTGTGTGGTCCGTGCTCAGACCCTACCTGTATATAAGTTGTAGTTTACCAACTGCATTTGGCAGTCTTATTTATTTGGTCATTGCATTCAGCCTTGGCTTGAGCATGACTTAAAGATTTGACCTTGTCTTTATCTCTGCATATTCAGCATCATGCTTGAGTGCTGTCATTATCATCATTATCTCTATTATCCTACTCTTTTCTCTGAGTCTGCACTGTTGTCTTGCCCTTGAGGTTGGCTTCAGAGTTTGGCTCATGCAACACTTGAATAAGACTCTATACTTGAGCACAAGACTGTCCAACGTACCAGACAATCATTATCCCTAACAAGAATCTCCCTAGAGTTCAGTTGGAAGATACTGGACAGTAAGGACAATGTTGGAATCAGGAAGGAGAGATCTGTTCAATATGGAAGATCTGAAGAAGGCCTTATGGGAGGCCAAAGAAGAAAAGAGCATGTCCAAGCTCTACAAGAAAATTGCTGAACCTGGGAAGTGGGACAGTGATAAAAAGAAATCCCATCTTTGGTGGACAAAGTTACATCTCTGGGTTGCATTGCACAAGTGGAAGAGTAACAAGATTTGTGCCATTGCCATTCTCTTCTATTTTGAGGGAAAAGGTGAGGGCTTTGCCAAACTTACTATGGAACAATGCTTGGATCTCGAGACAGAGAAAAGGAATACATTCAGAGACAACGATAACCCTGTCTGGACAGAATGGGAAGAAGAAGCATGGCCGTCATGGAAGGACCTACAAGATTATGTTGTCAAGTTTTTTCAGATTGAAATGCTCACTTGGGAATCATACAAGAAGTTAAAGGAGTTGTGGCAAGGGAAGATGGCTATTGATGATTTCATCCAGCACTTTCATATACTTCAGAAAGAGGCAAAGGTTGGAGATAAGGAAGCAACTAGGTTACTGAAGAATGGAGTTTGTTACTTGATCTATCTTCAAGCCTCTCTTCATATGCACCTCAAAGACAATGACTATAGTGGTCACAAGGATGTATACTTGAAGATTGACCATACCATGGAAAAGGTAGCTGTCAAACATGGAACTCCTCAGTTTCAACCTGGCTTGCAGGGAAAGTATTGACCTTCTTCAGGCCTACCACTGCCTAATCCAAGTCCATCCTATGAACCATGTTTCACTCCTACTGGTACTCAGCTGGGACAGGGTGCTCCAATGGACATCAACTTGTAGGCCACTACTGGCAGCCCATCATACGAAACTTGTTCATGCTATAATTGTGGAATTCCAGGTCATATTGTGCATTTCTGTAAGGAGCCGAAGAAACAGGCACAGAGCATAGAGGGATCAATGTCAGAGAATACTCAAATCTCTGCATATATGACCAAAGAAGCAGAAGCCTTTTGGCATGACAAGATCGCTATTGAAGCTAAGGAGAAAGCATCCAAAGCTTTAAGGGAGGACCATTTGTAAACACTGGGGGTGTTTGCAAACTGTATGATTGTACTAACAGAGATTTTCCCAAGTGTACTATATCATCTGTGTTTTGCAACAGGTTTTCTTCCAAAAGAGGGTCTCACCTAGAAAGCTTGGTACTGGAAGAAAAGAATGGCATGCTTAATTTCCCTTTGTTGCATTGTTGCAGCAGTTCAGTTCACTCTTCTCTCAAATCCCCCACTTCCTCTACTACCTGGACCATTCCACCTAACCAAATACCTAGTACACTAACGATGGGAGGACAAATGGTTTTTCTAGTTAATATTAGATACCTGCAAGGAGCAACATGGGGAAGTTCATTCCTCCAAGCCTCACTAGATTTTGGAGTGTCAAGCATGTTCATTGACCAACAATTTTGCCTTCAAAAGGGTATTCGTATGACACCAGT
>JBBPQO010000151.1:0-15587 GCA_038092535.1 Xerocomus subilludens | reverse complement strand
GATCAGATCAATGTTGACAGACATTGCCCTGTTATCTAGCATGAGCAGTTGCAGACTGGTGGTAGTGGTGGGTGTAGGCCAAGAATGAGAACTGGAGGGGGCACTATCAGAGGTGGTAGTTGTGTCTGTTGATGAAAGATGTGCCCACCTTGCCTGGTCACACTACCAGATGGTAGGATAGCCTCAATATCATTGTAGTATGGAAACTCTTTGTTTGCAAAGGGTTTTGTGGTCGGATCCTTCTGCAAAACAGTCAAAATAATAATAAATAATAATAAAACAAATTACAAAAACATAGGCACCCACATTGCCTGCTTGTCTGGATTGATCTCCATTCCATTGTCAGTAAAATTTAGATAAATTTTTGAGGTGGGAAACAACATGAAAGTCAGCTTTCAAGTGTAACAACCATCAGCTATGAATTCAAGAAATGTAATGATTGAGAAAAAAAACTGCTGACCTTTGCTTATTTGGTCAAACATGATGATCGGGTCTTTGGTGTCAGCTGTGAAGTGAACCAATGGTTGAAATATTCCACAGCTTGCATAAAATTGGGCTGCTTGAAGTTACTGTCTTTTGACTCATGTTTGCGAGTGAGCAGGAATTTGACAAAGGGATGAGTCTCATCTTATGGTACATTTCTGGTACTGATGGTCATCAGATTTCTTGGCTGGAATAGTTGTACCTGATGAACAAAGGCTGATCATGAGGATAATGACCTGGATGAGACCATCTTGGAGGTCTGCTTAATAGAGACTCACATACATGTTCGATTAGGGGGGTGGGAAGCCTACATGATCATGAAGTGCTGATATAATACCATAAGATTTAGATATCTTCATGTTATATTAGTAATTTGGTTTGTTTGAATGGCACATGACTTTTTGGTAGATCACATGATATAGTTGAGAGTCTAGCCAAAGTTCAAACTAGCTAGCTGAGACATCTTAAACAGGGCCTAAAGCTTCAAGGAGAATGATGTATATCTCCTCATCAGAGAGTACTGTCATCACCATGCACACATATCTCCATCATGACAGAAATGGTATTTCATAGCTGAGAATGCAAGTTTGATGGAATTGAAGTCAGAAGAATAGAGTGGCAAGAATTTGCAGCACATTCCCCTACATATGCACTACTCAGCTTGCAGGGCATGAGTAATCTAAACACCTTACCTCTCTTCGATCACCAGAATACCAGGATGCTTGTGAATTTTACAATTATTCATCATGATCACAGAGTTGGGAGCAGGATATGGTTGCATCTTGTCAAGAAGACTTTTGATAAACTCCATAAATGTTTTGGTACAAAAGGACCCATCAATGATGTTGCAGTGAATGATGCCATCATCTAGCAAGAGCACTGGAAGCACAGAAAAGCATTCCAGGATGAGTAAGAGCAGCAGCATAAAAAAGGGGGGCTTACTATCATTCATGCAAAAAACCACTTTATGCTGGGCCTTGGTTCCCCTGATGGGCCATGCATGCCCACAATATGAGGTCCTACAATTGACAGAACTCTTGTTGACAAAGATTAGCTGCCCTGCCTCATACTGACCAATTCTGGCAAGATATTCAGGTCATTTCTGCACTGATTGCTCTGAAGAAATATGTGTTGTTATGCTTGTCCTTAGGGCCAAGAGTAAACTTGGTTGGGTTGGAGGACAAGGATGAGATGTCAAAAGACTTATGAGAGTCTTGAAAAGCAAGGGGCATCTTCACTTGTCAAAAGGTTCAATGAGCAAAGACCTTGATCAAAGTTTGAGGCAGACTTAGAGTGTTCCAGGAGAAGAGTTGATATTCAAAGAATGCTACAAAGAATAGGATACTGAGTAGGTCAAGGTTTGGAATACAAGATGTAGAAACTAGATATATAAAAAGGAGTCAAGCATGGACCAAGCAGTGCAAGATTCTAAGATGTTTGGAAGAAAATTCAAGAGAGAAAAAGAACATTGAAGAATATAATGGATAACAAAGAAAAAAGTAGTCAAGCAAGAGTTCAACTTGCAAGATGAAGTACAATGCTAGGCTTCGTGTAGAAGTAAACAAGTGTAAACAAATGAAAGAAATATAACATTGCCCCCCTACTGGATTTGAGACACTGGTGAAGAATTTTCAAAAGAGTGGGAAATCTCCATCTCAGAGACCACTATAAGAGAGACCAGGAGATTCAGTGATGTTGAACCAGCAGGCATCATTCCATTGATCATCAACATAAGTATTATCATTGAGAGGTGGGGTAGGGGAAGAGTGATAAGGAGTATAGCCAGAAGGATGATGAAAAGAGGAGTGAGGGGAACAAGGTGAACTGGTAGTGGAGGAACAATGACGATTTGAAGAACTAGACAAAAAACTGGATGAAGATATGATATAATGAGGAGAGTGATGACAAGGACAGTCATGTTGAATGTGTCCCAGACCCCACTGAAAACAAAGAGGACATTGATAGTTAAGACAGTCCTTATAAATGTGACCTACTGTACATGTCTGCAGGAAAAGAAAGCATGCCAGTAACATGGGTGAGAAGGTAGAAGCATGTAGTCATAGGGTTTGCCATTGATAGTTCCTAAAGTCTGTACTTCATGTCAGGGTTTTCGTGCTCTAAAGTGAAAAGCTCCTTGGTGGGGAGGAAGACACAGAAGGAGAAGATGGAGGTGGAGGGGGAGGGGAAACATAATTCTTAAGATAGATAACATTTGATGTCAAGAATGAGGCCTGACATGCCTAACTGATACAATGCCAAAAGAAGGTCTGTCTCAAGGTGAGAATGAAGGGTATAGATGACTGTTAATTGATGGACTTGATTTGAAGAACAATGAGGGAGAGCTATAGCATCTGCCAGATGCCAGTTTTGGATGAAGGCAGGGTAAAAAGACTGCAAAGGGGCATCAATATGCATCTAGAGGGAGGGTGAAATGTTGGTAATGTAGCACCTGAGACAAATGATGAACAACAGGTTCATCAGGAAGGAGGCAAAGGTGGTAGGCATTGGCTGGAACATCAATGGATATAATTGGAACAAAACAAACAGGATGAGGATTCTAAGCAGGAGCAGGAGAGTGGAGCTGTTTGGCAAGAGAAGGACAGACAGGCAATGTAGGAGAGGGAGTATGAAGTTGGTCATTGGGAGTGACCTCAATAAAAGGGACAGGAGATGAAGATGGGAAAATGGCCACAACAAAGATAAAGGACAAAGAGAAGAGATCAAAATAGGTGGGAATTGAAGGAAAGAATGATCAAAAAGAGGAAGAAAGACAAGAGGACTTTTTATGGTTCTTGAGAACAGACTTGGCATTTTTGAAGTCCTGCTCAGGGACCTAGAAATCTTCTTTGGCAGAGTATCCCTTCAATCAGACAAGATAAGAGTGACAAGAGGGTGGACCATGGTGATGGATACCACATTCAATTTTGTATTCCTCTTTGCCAGTGATAAGATCAGGAGGTGGAGACAGGAAGTTCTTGCCATGGATGGGATTTTTGTGATAGGTGATAAAAAAGAGGCATGGAAAACAAAGTGGATGTGCCAGGTTTTGGGGAAGCAGAGCTGGAAAGTGATGGGAGATAGTACCTTAACAACAGTAAAGGGACCTTCTCATTTTGGTGCAAACTTTGGATTAGAGATAAGACATTTCAATTATGGGCTTCCAGTTAAACTGTTACAATTCACCTGTTCTTCTTTTTCTCATGCTTGTCTTGTCTAATGCCTGATTACACATTCCCATACATCATATCTGTCATCCACCATTTGCTTGTAATCAGGCTTACTCCACTCTCCATTTCCTTCTCACATGCTTACTGATTCTCTTCTTTCATTTGATTCTTCTGTGATCTTTTGCCCAACCCTAAACATTTCTTGTGTACCACATAAGCTTGGCGTCCACTTTGCAGACTTCCAAGCTGGATTTCCCTTGTACTCTTGTGCTATCTTGAACCTCATTGTGTCTTGTCATCTGGAATCTCCAATGACTGATCCATTGTCCACTCTTGAGGAACTACCTCAGAAAAGCCTTGATTCTATCTTCTAGGAATCCCCTTGAAGGATGTCTGGAAGCAAAGCTGTGGGTGAGTCATTGCCAGCCTTGCAACCATAGTCACAACCCCTTTGACCATCTTCAATCCTTAAGGGCTACACTTGTTTCCTGAAAAGGGACCAAGCATAACAAAAGATCCAGCTTTCCTTGTTTAGGCTACCTTTGTTGTAGACCTCCCTTGACATCATCTTGAAATCATCATCATCATCTCTTGGGCCAACCCTTATCAAGGGATTTCTCATCCACTGCAAAAACCTTGTCCACCTCATCCACCTGTTCTTCAAAAATCCTTACCATCCCAATCTCTGTTTTCTTCTTTCCCTTCATCTCCCACCTCTACTTCCTTATCCACCTCAATGTCATCCTCTGCTGTTACCAAGGAACTTAACCTTGGCACTCTTGAAGAATATGATGGATAAGAAGACTTTCCAGGAATGGATCCTGTCCATTGGATTGTATCTTGCGATCAATAAACATATCTATAACATTGATGAGAGGAAAATCACTTTTGCTCTCTCCTATATGAAGAAGAAGGACTCTGCTCTTGGATGGGCATCCTTCTAAACAAATGATGCCCTCACTAAATCAAGCTTTGGAATCTATGACACCTTTATCAAGGGTAAAGCCTATGCAACTTTCCAATTCCTCACTCAACAAGGAACTGATGTCCTTGTCTACATTAATCAGTTCAAAGTTGCTGCTTATCATAGTGGAATTACTGATTGAAAATTCCTCATCCATTTCTTTTCCAAAGGACTAAACCCTTCTCTCATGCAATGAATCTACTCCATGGACACTGTCCCCACAACTATTGAAGAATGGTATACAAAAGCTAAGAACTTCCAAATTCAGTGGAACCGTTCCAAACAGATCACTTCTTGCCACCAGACCTTGACTACGAAAAACTCAATCACCCCTTTCTGACCATATATTCCACAAGTTGAAAAGTCTAAAGATTCTGATGCCATGGATGTTGATTCCATTCAGGTCTTTAAATTAACTCCAGAGGAACAAAAATGGTTGTTTCAGATGCCAAAAAGAAGGACATCATAGCAGTAATTGTCCTACCTTCTCTGCCACCCCTGACACCTCCTCTTTGAAACCTTCTAAAGTTCAAAGTGTTGAAAAGAAGGATGATCTTCCCTCCCTTCAAGAGATAGATGATGATGATGATGAACCTGTGGGAGTCACTTGGGTCTTCTTCTCTTTTAACCATCAGGGTTTTTAAATAGAGGGCTTCATTCAATGCAAAACTCTCCTTCTCTTGTGATATGTGCACCTGTAATTGTATCTGCAGTCTTCAAGGCAATGAAAATCCTGGTTCAATTAGTCTCCCCTTTGCACACTCTTCAAGTCATTGACACTTGTGCTCTCACAGTAATGCAGATATCTCTTGAATTGACTGGCAATTTGTCTGAAACTACTGTCTCCCCACCAAAAGACTTGATGTTCCTATTACAGTTTGCAATGTAGAACAAACCACCAACAAAAATGAAGAAATCTGTTTTACCTGCACCCTCTTTACCAATATTGAGAGGATAGCTCAGAAACAACTGTTCTATGTGATGTCCTACAGAAGGAAGAACATTATCCTTGGATTACCCTGGCTCTAAACCACCAACCCAGCAATTGATTGGACCCATCAAACCATTTCAATTTCAGAGTCTTGTGACCAATCAAGGACATTTATATGATGCATTACAAGGACAACAAATGACATGACTCTTTCTATCCCAAATTCTCCCAGAAAAAGAAACAAATCTGACATGTCAATACCTATGCCACCATGGATGAAAAGCTCTATGATTATATGGAAGCTTGGACTGAAGAGAAGTACATATCTGCTGCTTAAGAGAAAAGGTAGTGTTTAGGATGATTCTGTCATATCCATGATTTTTGCTAAATCCAACTCCATACCTCCAGTCTTCTGTTCCCACTATCTCTGGAGCATTCTTGCTTATGAGACCATTCTGAGTCACCAGACTCACATGTTTATTCACCATTTGACTATCTTTGATATCTCATTTGACCATTTGTAATATTCTAACAGGTGTTGACACCAAGGGGCTATTATCACCGCCATGTTTCACCTCCAACATGTAGGGGCTATCAGACATGATCCAGAATTGCCAATGGTGTCATTCTCTTGATAGGTGGATCCTCCAGACCTCCGCCAGCATTGCCAATACTATCACTTTGTTCTGTATATAAACTCTGTACTTTGCTCCTATACCCTCAGTTCGAATATCAATTCTAGTACTGATTTCTCCCCTTGCCTGTTTGATCCTCCTCTTGTTGTCCTCTCCCTCAGCTCATTAATCTTGACCCACCTTGCTCAAACCTTTGACCCTCTGACCTCTGACCTCTGATCCTCCGACCTCTGACCTCTGATCCTCCACATTATGCCTGTCTCTCTGAAATACTGGGGACTTGCCTTCAACAAGGGTGCACCATATAAGGTGAAGCCAACATCCCTTCTGTTCAGACACTAACTCTAGAGTTCCAGAGTTTTGTTAGGAGATCAGGATCAACTTTAACAGATTCAAGGAGACTGCAAATGTTTCCTTATGAATTTACTGGCCATACAAAAGCTTACTACCTCAACTGAGCTTGCTATGGAAGCTGAACCAGCCAAACCCAAACCCACTCTCCCTTCAGAGTTCTCTGATTATGCTTCAGTATTCTCCAAAGAAGCCACAGATCATATTCCTCCTTCTTGTCCTTATGACCATAAGATCAATCTAGACAATTTCTTCTCTCCAAAAATTGGCAAACTTTATCCACTGTCACCCAAAGAACGAAAAGCCATGGAAGGATTTCTAGATGAAAATCTTCCCTCTGGAAAAATCCATCTGTCAAAATTGTTATGATTCATACATTCTCTTGTTCTCATCTCCACTACACTCATCCTTGAAGATGAGTGCTCACCTGTACTACCATATGTTCGAGCATTTAGGACTTCTTTCTCTTTTCTTTTCTCTTTACTACACTGATACCTTCAGACTTCACTCCCACATGACTCAGCGCACATACACATATGCACTTCATATGTGTCCCCTTTCTATTCTTGCTAGACATGTACATGTTGCCATGTTAGTTTAGCTGCATGTGCTGCAGCCATGTTTTAGCCTTCCTTTTATGATTGTTTAAGGGCTGGCTTTTACTGCGCAGACCCCATGTATATAAACCATAGTTAGAAGACTGGTTTGCCAGTCTTATCCACTTGTTCATAGCATTCAGCCTTCATGCTTGAGCTTGAATTAAGGATCTGGCTATCGTCTTCCTCTATGTCTTAAGTGTATTCAGCATCTGCTTGAGCACTGCATCCCTCTTGACATATTCAGTCCCCAACTTGAGTGTCCTTTCATTACTCTTTATCATCCATCTTCTGCTTGTTCTTCACCTGTGGCAACATCTTGCCCTTGAGGATTAGCTTTGGAGTTTGGCTCTTGCAACAAAAATCTCCTCAAGTGTCCCCTTTCTTTTTCATAAAGGAAAAGGATGGCAAGCTCTGCCCATGTCAAGACTATTATTATGTTAACAAATATACCATTTGAGACACCTATCCTCTCCCTCTCATCTTCAACCTCATTGATAAGATGAAGGATGCCAAACATTATTCCAAGATGGATGTTCAATGGGGGTATAAAAATGTTCTTATTGAGGATGGTCATCAATGGAAGGCAGCCTTCCTTACTCATAAAGGCCTTTTTGAACTGGCTGTCATGTTCTTTGGGCTATGCAACTCCCCCACTACCTTTCAATAATTCATGAATGATTCCTTCTGTGATATGATTACAGAAGGTTGGCTAGTGATCTATATACCTCATCTTCTCTCCCAACAAACAAACCCATGCTGAATGTACTTGCCATATCCTCCAATGGATGACTGAATTGGACCTTCACTTGAAATTAGAAAAATGTCAATTCAATGTTACCAAGGTAGAATATCTCAAAATGATTGTCAAATCTGGCCAAGTTGCAATTGATCCAGTAAAACTTGATAGTATTGCTAGTTGGCTGACTCCAACCAAACTTTTCAACATTTATTCCTTCTTAGATTTTGCCAACTTCTATCATTGTTTTATTCCAGACTATTCTACCATTGCTTGCCCCCTCCTTGATCTTACTAAGAAGTCATGTTGGTGGAACTGGACTCCTGCCTGCCAACACTCTTTTGACACACTGAAAGCATTATTCCTCTCCCAACCAATCCTCTTTCTCCCTGATATATCTCAACCTTTTGCTATTGCCACTGATGAATCCAAGTATGCATCAGGTGCTATCCTTCTCCAGAATGATGTTAATGGTGATTGGCATCCCTGCTCCTACCTTTCACAGTCCTTTATCCAAGCAGAACAAAACTACAATATCTATGACTGTGAACTCCTTGCAGTTATTTGTGCCCTCAAAGCTTGGTAATGCTACCTTCAGGGCTCCCTATTTCCCATTCAAGTTTTTACAGATCATATGAACCCTACTACTTTCAACAAGCTCAAAACCTTAATTTCTGTCAAGCTCATTGGCTTCTTGATCTTGCAGATTTTGATCTTAAAATCATTCATGTTCTTGGATCCCTCCTCCAAGGATCCAATGCCCTTTCCCATTGTCTGGATCTCCATCCAGGATCCTTGGATAGTAGTGATGTTGTCCTCCTTCCTGACTCACTTTTTGTTAATCTCATCAATACAAACCATCATGATCATATTTCTTCTGCATCCTCTGGTGATTCCCTCATGCTCCAACATCTTCAGGTGACCTCACAACCAGACATCCCTGCTGCCTTTTGTTCTCATCTCTGCAATTGGCAGGTTACTAAAGGTGTTCTTACTTATAGGGGTCAAGTTTATGTTCCACCAGATGAGTCACTTTGTTGTTCTATTGTGTTTTATTGTCATGATCACAAGCTTCATGGAGGTCACCCCGGTTATCTTAAAACCCACCAGCTGGTTGCTGCTGAATTCTGTGGCCTGAACTTGCTCAGTACATTTGACAATTTATTGAAGGTTGTGCTACCTGTCAGCAGAATAAGTCTAATACCCATCCTACCATGCCCCCCTCACTCCAATACATTCCACCACCATCCACCCCTTCCAACAGGTGTCTTACAACCTTATTACTGACCTTCCTCTTTCCTCCAATGCTTCCTTTGATTCTTTAAGGGGGTGATTCTCTGTTCTATTAAGAAAACTGTTACTGCATAGGGCATTGCTACCCTCTTTTTGGATCAAGTCTACCTTTGCTTTGGTCTTTATGACAAAATCATCTCAGATCATGGTCCACAATTCACCACGTCCTTCACTAAAGAACTTGGAAAACTTCTCAATCATGACCTCTTCCTCTCTACTGCCTACCACCCTCAAACTGATGGGGAAATGGAATGTGTAAACCAAGAAGTGGAGACTTATCTTTGTATATTTTGTGGTGCCAACCCCAGTTTCTGGGCAGATAAGATTTCACATACTGAATTCACTCATAATCACCACCCTCACTCCATCACCGGTCAATCCCAATGATACCTTATGATGGGCTATAAACCTCATGCTCTACCTTCTGTTCTACCTTCTTCTTCCCTCCCCACTATAGAAGAATGTTTGAAAACCATCACTGCTGTGAGAAACAAAGCTCTGGCTTCCCACAAACTTGCTCAACAGGTCATGGAATCTCACAATCAATGAACCTTCTCCCCATTCACCAAGGGAGATAAAGTCTGGCTTGAAACAAAGAACCTTTATTATTCAATCACCAATCCAAAATTTGCACCTAAATGGAAAGGCCCATTCTCCATTGTTAAAGTCTTATCACCACTTACATACCAACATCATTTGCTGAAGGCATGGAAGATCCACCCCATTTTTCATTCATTCTTGTTATTACCTTATCATGAAAACTCTGTTCAATGGTAAAAGCTTTCCTGTGCCACCTCCTGACCTTATCACTAGCAAAGAAGAATTTGAGATCAAAAAGATTCTTTATCATCATGGAGCTGTCAGCTAGAATGTTCCTGGTCTAATGAAGGGGGGATATACTAGGGAAGATAACTCATGGGTCCCTGAGCAGGATCTTAAAAATGCAAAGTCTGGTTTATTGAACTATAAAAACCTTCATCCCTCTGTTTTCCTCCTTTGATTTCACTTTCCATCTTTGACTTATGGCAATCACCCTCATCCCCCACCTGGTCATCTTTACCTCCACACCTTCTACACCTTCCTCTCCTATTGCTGAGGTTGCAAGACCCTCTTCCCCCATTTCTAAATGATCTTGCTTTCCTGCCCCCTGAAGGTCCTTATCCCTTGCATCTCATCCCTGACTTCTCCCTTCCAGAGAAGTCTATCAATCATATCTGTTAATGTTCTGTCCTATGCCCACACTTTTAGAAGTGACTTCCCTAATGCCAGTACTCTTAGTACCATGAGAGCCTACCTTTAAGATTCCTAACTTGCCCTTCCCCTTGAAAGTTACCTAGATATGGGCTCTCTCCTCTGGGCCCTTTATTGAGCATACTTGCAAAACAAATGTCTTGGTAACATGATTGCCCTTGCCACCTCTGAACAAAGTTTCAGAAGACATCTCTATTTCATTTGCCAGGTTCATGTAAAATTCCATATCAAAAGTGGTTAAATTTCATATTTTAATGAGAAAAACAAATATAAAAAATAATTTACTATTACAATTAAAAACATTAATTAAAGATCTAGAAATTAAATTATCTAAATCTAAATCTAATCTAAATAATTAAATATTCAATTAAAAGTTAACATAAGTCACAGAAATAATCAGAGTTAAGTAATTTTATTTATTTATTTTAAGAAATTACTTAAATACAATCCTATAGATACTGATATGCTGAAAGAAACAAATTATTTATTCTTTGATTTTATTAAAAATTTATGTAAAGATTTATAAAATTACATGTATGCTGAAATTCAAGGAAACCTTGATGCAGCATTATATCAGCTAGGAATGTCTGATTTCCTTGTCAACTTAGGCCCTGGTCCACCATGCAAAATCTTGCCTTGGCAACTGTGCAACTAGCTCAGCTCTTCAATTAAGAGCATTGGTGATATGGCCTTGACACTCATGTCACTTGGGTTGAGAGTTCAAATCCATGCCATCCTGCCAATCCAGTGTCACACATTACACATTACACGTTACAAGTCACATTTGTAATATATTACTAATCCTGCAGTGTGCTGGCTGCTGTACAGCACTGTTACAAGTCATGTGTTATAGATCAATATCAGGTGATTAGTTGGATGAGCTGTTCTTCAATGTCCATAGTGTTGAGTGAATGTAAGAGCAAATATAATTGCCTGATGTTGATCTGTAACACATGACTTGTAACAGTGCTGTGCAGCAGCCAGCACACTGTAGGATTAGTAATACATCATGAATGTGACTTGTAATGTATAACACTGGATCAGCAGCATGGCATGGACATTGAACTCTTAATCCAAGTGACATGAACAAGTACATCAAGGTCATGTTACCAATGCTCTTGCTATGGTGTGGGATATGATGGGTAACATGTAATGTGTAACACCTGCAGGCCTGAACAGCCATGTAACAATGTAATGTGTGTAATACTGGATTGGTAGGATGGCATGGATATCAGACTTTTAACCCTAGTGACATGAATGGTACATCAAGGCCATGTCACCAATGCTCTTAACCAAAGAGCCAAGCCAGTTGCACAGTTGCCAAGGCAAGATTTTGCATGGTGGATGTTACAATTTTACTTCCTTTTCACTATATCATTTTGTTTCTCTACCATTCTCCTCATCATTTCTGGAGAGGAACTATCTACTCCACTGAAGGATTCATCCTTATCTCAGGTCACACCTCTATTTTTCTTTCTCTTCTTTGATCAGTCTTACTACCTCCTCCACTGTCTCTCTTATGTTAGCATGTTTTCCTTGACCTTCCATTGTATTCCTTAATCTTCTTCTTCATTCTATGCTTTTTGGTCCATGCACCGTTATCTCCCTATAAATAACATCTTGTATTTCCTGTATTCCTTATTCTTGATCTATGCAATACAAGTGTAATGTTAAGTCTCAATCCCTGGAGTTCCTTTGAACTATCCTCAGTCAAGTCTCAAGCTTGAACCTTTGTCATCCTTGTTGTCTCTCGAACATCAACTCTTCAGATGTTGGTCTCTTTGTGAGTATTGCCTGAAGATGTCGCCTAGTAGGCAGACATTGGTATATGCTTCATATAACAAAAGATCAAGAATCTCTTTGGTCCCACCTCCCTAGGTGTAGGACCCACCCCCATTGTCACCACGAGTTTTCACAAAGCCTTTGGTATTCCTGAATCTGAGTCTGAGGGCAGTGACATTGAAGTTGACTCACCCCCTTGTTCTATCACCAGTACCCCTTCAAACCCTCATCCTAGTAACCCAGTGATCTCAGCCACACCAGTACCTTCCAGCAACCCTAGACCCTCTGCTTGACCACCAGCACCTCCTAGTAATCCTAGACCCACAGTCTTATCCCCAGTTGTTCCAGTACCCATTGTCCTACCACCTATTATCCCTGCCACCCCAGTACCACTGATCAACATGTCTTCCAAGACTGAACTTAAGGCAGCCCTCCCTGCTGACTTCTCTGGAAAATCTTCTGATGCCTCTTGTTGGATCAAGGCCATGAGAGTCTACTTTGCCCTAAATTCCTTGTTATACTCTTCTGATGAGGGAAAAGTTACCACCACTTTGAACAAGATAAGTGAAGGATGTGGAGCTTCTTTTGCCAAAATATGGTACAATAAACTCACTGATACCACCATCACCTCTTCTAAAAAAACCTTCAACAAATTCACTGCCAACTTTGAGTCCACCTTTTACCCCATTGACACCAAAGCCACTGCCTGCCTGGATCTCTCTAAACTCATCCAGAGGTCTATCAAATGTCCTGATGGAGTCTTTAATGATGGTTTCCAGCAGTATATTGACTTCCAGAATCTTTCCAGCAAAGCTAGAATCACCAACGATATCACTCTTATCAATCAGTTCTCTCTAGGGGTTGATCAGAAGATTGCCACCATGATTCTATCCATGTCCCCCACCCCTGTCACCATTAACACCAGAATCAAACAAGCTAAGACCTTCCATGCTCAGAAAATGAGAATCCAATCCCTTCATAGTGGATAACCCCAACCTTCCTCCACCTTTTGCTTCCAGAAGGATCCCAATGCCATGGACATTGATAGCATCATGCTGTCTAAACTTACCCTGAATGAACAAGCCAAATGTATCTGTGATGGACTTTGTTTCAGATGCAAAAAGAAGGGCCACAGCACCAACAACTGTTGTACCCCCTCTATTTGAACCACCTCTTGTCCCTCCACACCTTCTAACTCTCAGAACCTCCAAAATGCTGAAAATGTCCCACCTCCCATTTCCAAGAAAGAACCTACTTGTTCAAAGCTTAATGAATATGTCAACTCCTTGAAAACCTCTGGAAAAACTGATGACAAAATCATTTCTGTTCTTCAAACTTGCAACAAAGAACCTACAAAAGAACTTGCTGTGATTTTTACCACTGAAGTCTCTACTGGAATCAAGAGAGCACAGGATTTTTAAGAAGAGAAGCCACCCTGACATCTCCTTCCCTTGCTTTGAACCATGTACTTGTAGCACCATGAAGCAATAGAACTATGTGTCTCTCTGTTTTGTTGCATGCATTCAAACAAACCATTGACACCACCATCCTCATTGATTCTGGTGCAACTGGAAACTTAATTGACTCTTGTCTCCTAGCTCTTGAACTATTCAAATTCTCTCCTATCCCTAATCCAGTCATTGCCTACAACATAGATGGAACACCTAATATCAAAGGAACCATCCAATGGACCACTATCATTTCATTCACCTCCAGACCATTCTTTGACACAGTAAAATTCATGGTTGTTCAACTTGCTTGTCCTCAAATCATACTTGGGATGCCCTGACTCCAGAAATGGAACCCTATCGTTGATTGGAAGACTTTCTCAATCAACTTCTCCTCTAGGGTTGAGAGGTCTCTTCATGAGTATCCTCCCCTTGAAGAGAACATTGAGAAGATCACCATATCTATGGAACTCATCCAAGCTGAGAAGCCCAAGGACATACCCATCCCCAACTTCTGTTCTGACTTCACTGATGTTTTTTCCGAGTCTACCCATGCCCAACTTCCTCCCCACTGTTCTTTTGATCATACTATCAATCTGAAAGATACCTTCATTCCTAAAACAACTAAGATATACCCACTCAACCCTGCTGAGAAAGAAGTCTACAAAGCCTTCATCAAAGAACATCTGAAAACTGATTGAATCGTTTCCTCTAAATTCCCTCAAGCATCACTGTTTTTCTTTATACCAAAAACAGATGGATCCCTGCATCCTTGTTAAGACTATTGGTACCTCAACAGTCACACCGTACGAAATGCCTACCCTCTGCACCTTATCTCCAAACTCATTGATGACATGAAGAAGTCAAATTATTTCACCAAACTCAATATCCATTGGGGTTACAACACATTCACATTTAGGAAATTGATCAATGGAAAGCAGCCTTTATCACTCCCCTAGGTCTATTTCAACCCACAGTTATGTTCTTTGGTTTTTGTAATGCTTTGGCCACCTTCCAAGCCTTTATGAACCACACCTTTGCTGACATGATCACTAAACATTGGCTTACAATCTACATGGACAACCTTGGCATCTATACCCATGGAACCCTGAAACTTCATCACGAACACACTAGACATGTCCTTGAATAACTTCATTAAGTAGGACTCTCAGTCAAAATCTCCAAATGCTCCTTCGACACCCCCACTATGGAATATTTAGGAATGATCATTGGTGACAGACTTATTCACATGGACTCCACCAAACCTTCTGCTATTGCTGATTGGAAACCCCCCTCATCCATCAAGAAAGTCTGTTCCTTTCTTAGTTTTTGCAAACTTTTACTACAAATTCATTCCCAACTATTCCAACATCATCACCCCTCTCACTTTTTTTACAAAAAAAGATCAACCTTGGATCTGAACCCCCCTCCAACAATGTGCCATTGATGCTCTTCATCTTGTTTTCTCTTCTGCCCCAGTTCTATCCATCCCTGATACCTCTCATCCTTTTTCCATCATGACTGATGCTTTCCTTGTTGCTGCCAGAGCCACCATTCTTATGCAAAAGGATTCCAATGGTGATCTTCATCCCTGTGCTTATTTCTTGAAGACTTTCTCCCTAGCTGAACATAACTACAACATCTACAATAGAGAACTCCTTGCTGTAATCCTTGCCCTCATCGAGTGGAAGCACTACCTCCTTGGAACCCCCTTTTCTCTCTCTGTTAATACCAATCATAAAAATCTCTTGTATATTAAAGATCCTTGAAAACTATCTTATTGTCAAGCCCATTGGGCCCTCTTTTTACAGGACTTCAACATTGAATGGGTCATTACTCCCAGTTTGCAGATAGGTCCTGCAGATGCCCTCTCTCGAAAAGCTCTCTTGGACACCTCCCTCAACAACCAGGATTCTTCTATCATCTCCAATCCAATTGTTACCAATG
>JBBPQO010000150.1:0-15607 GCA_038092535.1 Xerocomus subilludens | reverse complement strand
ACAGCAGTCTCTAGTTGATTTTGATTATGCTCCATCAGGGAGGATCTGGAAATTTGTATGAACAGGTGGTCATCTACTCACTGCAGAATTGGGCTGATGCCCTCTGTGTGCATTATGTCAGCACCTATGTTTGCCAGATTGCCATAGATTCCACTGGAGGGCCCAAATCCAAAACATGAGTTTGTGTCAATGGCAAAGGAAGATTCAGAGAGGCATACTACAAGGACATGCCATTGCAAAGGGTGAAGGGGTATGGTTTGATAGGCTTCAGCAACATCTCTTACTACATCCTGAGAGCCTGAAGGAAGGGAGGATAGGACTAAAAACACTGTGTTAAAGGTGCTATATGGTGGGGGGAAATTGGCTGGGTCAACTAAGGAGTTGATGGAAGGGGTAGGTAAGGTAGCATGCAGAAAAGACAGGTTCTGTATTAGGCAGAATTTGCTTGGTCTTCCAGGCTTTGGAATGAGAGAAAGGAGGAAGGATTGGAATGGTCTGAGAATGCTCTTGACCTCTAACTGCATGAATGGCCCTTTGTATCTGCCCTTGGAGAACTCTTTATGGACAATTTCATTAAATATAGCATGATGTTCCATTATCAAGGGGTTATTAGGTGGCAAGAAGGTGGAGGATAGAGAGGGGATGCGAGCTGAGAAGCCAAAGCAAAGACCATCATATATATTTGGATATCATATATGCAGTTTGAATGCCATGAGTAGACACAGCCACTCCTTCAGGTTATATGACATTGGTGCTTGGGTGCAGTTGTGCTCAATGGTAGCTCTAAGCTCCATGACTTGGGTTTTCACAGCCCAAACAGCCATGTTTCATTGATCTGTGGGGGCAGGAGCATCCATTGGGTTTTGCTACCATTTCATCAGATATTATCCAAATCCCTTAATTCTTGCCGTGGCAGAGAGCCAAGAGTGTGTATTGCATTTCATACACTCATAGTCTAGGGTTAGGATTAGTGGTTATTGGGAATGATTGCCTTTAGTACAAAACATGCAAACATTGGGACACTTATTTGAGCCACTGTACCTCTCCATGAGTGGTTTGGAGAATGATAAAGGAAGAGAAGGATATGATGAAAAGGAGACAAAATTGAAACATTACCCCCACTGTACAATCAAATCCCTAATTCGACCACCAGCCCTCTATTGGTCCAAGAACTAGGCTCCCGAAGATAATGGTCCACTAAAGATTGCAGTTGCCTGGGAGGGGGAGAGGCATTCAAACAGACAGTTGCTAATGATGTGCCCAGCTTGAAAACAAATACTGCAGTTTTGATGGGGGCAGGCTTGGTTGGTATGACCCCAGTTGTGACAGTAGTCACATTGGTGAACAAGGCATTGGCTAGACATGTGACCAGGGGCTGTGATGTGGCAATGGGGGCAGGAGTACTCAGCGCAATCTTCGCGATAGTGACCATTGTGGTGACACTGAAAGCAAATAGTAGTCACAGATGCTGGGGGAGTACGATGAGGTTCTACTTGGGGAAGGATGCAAGCAGGAGAAGAAAGAGCGTGACTGCCATTGGGGAGGGTAATTATATGAGGACATTCAGTTGGGATCGGGATGGTGGGAGGTTCATAGTCATCATCAGACTCAAAGGTGGGTTCAATGGTGGTGGAGGTTTCAGACAAAGGAGGGAATGAAAGGCGAGATTCAAGGGACAGAGGGAAAATGGGAAGAGGAAGAGTAAGGCGAGGGGAGTGGAGAAGGAATTGATCAACACATTCTAAATAGGAGTCATGTTGGTTTTTCAGTAAAGATAAGAAGATGTGATGAAAGGTTGGGTATATAATAGCAGGTGCAAGAGTTTCAATGAAATGGAAGAAACCATGGAGGTGGAGGATGGTTAAAATATGTGTGGGGAGAGCTTCTAAAGCGAAACAAAGAGAGATCTCATTGGTTTCTGAGGATTGAAGATGTTGAGCGGAAGAAACATCATGGAAGAGATGAATGAGCTCATGGGTAATGACATCATCCCAATACAGGGGGTCATCCTTGAAAGCAAAGAGGATGTGAGGGGTGTCAATGCCAGTGGTGTAAAGGAGGTGAGTGGCATGGATAGGAAGGAACATTGGGTAGATGTTTTAAGAGCAGAGAGGCGAATTTGGGATGGATTGTGAGGAAGGGATGACAGCAGAAGAGAGGAATGACATGACAGGTGGAAAGGTAGCTTATTTGCAAGATACTCACAAAGAGACCATTGAGCAAAGGGAAGACTGCCTTATCAGAGATGGTGACAACATTTATAAGAGGAGAGAATTGAGGCAGAGTGTCAGAGGTTAGATTCGGGTTCCCAGGTGTTCTCTGCCGAAGAGTACCCTTTTCAGGAAGTTAGGTACAGTCATCTGGCTTTAGGACCCTTGTGGGAGAGGATAGCCTCTACTTCATATTCTTCTTCATTATGAATAACATCAGGTGGAGGCTCAGAAAAGGAAGGTCCATAAGCTTTGGTGGAGCAATAAGATGATAAAAGGGAAGCATGGAAAACATTGTGTATCTTCCATGTACCTGGGAGTCGGAGTTGATAAGTAAAGGGAGATAGAACACAAGTGATTTCAAAGGGGTCCAATCTTTTGGGTGTGAGCTTCCAAGAGGGATAGTGGAGGCAAAGATGGGTTGCCTTGAGCCAGACCTTGTCTTCTACTTTCCAGGGTGAAGATCATCAAGAAGATCTGGATGATATGATCTTCCTGGCTGATTTGTGGGCAGCAAGGGCTTCTTTGCGAGATTCATCAAGAAAGGACAATCTGTTTTCTAAAGTGGGGAGAAAGGTTTTGCCAAGGGAGGGATAGGACCTTGGTTCGAAACCATAGAGCAAGGAGAATGGGGATTTCTTGGTGGAGCTATGGGAGGTGGAGTTATGGTGAAATTTGGCAAATGATAAGGATTGCACCCAAGATGAGGGATTATTGCCACAAAAGATACACAGATATGTTTCGAGCTCTTGATTGGTCCACTCAGTTTGCCAGTCAGTTTGAGGGTGATAAGCACTGGATAATCATATGTCATACCTCAGAAGGCAAGCGAGTTCTCTGGCAAAGGCAGAGGCAAATTGGGGACCACAATAGAATCATGGCCTATGGATAGGGGAAGATTGGTAATGAGGTCGACAGAGAGTTGTTTAAATGGTAAGGAGTGCGAAGAAGGAATGGGGACTAGGGGGGAATGGTGGGGTGTGTATTAACTTTACTCTGTTGGCAAATAGTACATTCATCAATGAAGTTCTTGACAAAAGAGGTGAGACCTGGCCACCAGTAGTCTCGTTCAAGAATGGCCTTCATACAAAAAATGCCCATATGACCCAAGAGAGAGGAAGAATGGATAGCGTGAAGTAAGGCGAATTGGGAGGGAGGGAGAACAAACATTTGGCTTTTAAAGTAAAGATGACTGTTGTTGAAGGTCCAATCAGACAGAGTGGCTTGGGAGAAGAGAGGGAATCCTTCCTTAAGTGCAGAGAGGACATGAAGTACAAACAGATCAGAGAACAAGGACAGAGAGATGGATTTAGCTAGGGCAAGATCAAGGGCATTGATGACTATGGGATTGGGAACTATGGAAGAATCTTGATTGTTGAGGAAGGTATCTGGGAGGTCTTTTTGGGATAGGGCATCAGCAGGTCCCATTTGCAAACCCAGAGTGATGACCCATTCAATATTAAAGTCCTGTAAAAAAAGAGCCCAATGGGCTTGACAATGAGATAGTTTGCGAGGGTCCTTGATGTACGAAAGGTTCTTATGGTGGGTGATGATAGAAAGAGAGAATGGGGTCCTGAGGAGGTAGTGTTTTCATTCCGTAAGAGCAAGGATTACAGAGAGGAGTTCCCTGTCGTAAATGATGTAGTTTCGTTTGGCAAGGGAGAAAGTCTTAGAAAAGTATGAGCAGGGATGTAGGTCGCCATTAGAATCTTTCTGCATAAGGATAGCACCAGCAGCAACCAGGGGGGCATCGGTCATGACATAGAAGGGACGAGAGGTGTTGGAAATGGATAAGACAGGAGCAGAGGAGAAAACAAGACAAAGAGTATCAGAGGCATGTTGTTGGAGGGGAGTCCAGACCCAAGGTTGGTCCTTCTTCATGAGGAAGGTGAGAGGAGTGATGATGTTGGAGTAGTTGGGAATGAATTTGTGATAGAAATTCGCAAAACCTAGGAAATTTTGAACTCCTTTAACCAAAGAGGGGGGTTTCCAGTTGGCAATGGTAGAGAGCTTGGTAGGGTCCATATGAATGAGTCCGTTACCGATGATCATTCCCAGATACTCCATGATGGGGGTGTCGAAAGAGCATTTGAAGATCTTAACTGACAAACCAGCTTCACAAAGTCTTTGAAGAACATGTCAAGTTCGTTCATGGTGGAGTTTCAACATTCCATGGGTGTGGATATCAAGGTTGTCCATGTAGATCTTGAGCCAAAGTTCAGTGATCATATTGGCAAAGGTGTGATTCATGAAAGCCTGAAAGGTGGCAGGGGCATTACAGAAACTGAAGAACATGATGGTAGGTTCGAATAAACCGAGAGGCATAATAAAAGCAGCTTTCCATTGATCAGATTCCTGGATATGAATGTTGTTGTAACCCCAACAGATGTTGAGTTTGGTGAAGTAGTTGGATTCCTTCATGTTGTCGACCAATTCGGAGATGAGAGGTAGAGGGTAGGCGTTTCGTATGGTGTGACTATTAAGATACCGGTAATCTTGACAAGGATGAAGGGATCCATTCTTTTTAGAAACAAAAAAGAATGGGGATGCTTGGGGGGATTTCGAGGGGACGATTCAACCAGTCTTCAGATGCTCTTCAACAAAAGCTTTACAAGTTTCCTTCTCAGCCAGGTTAAGTGGGTAGACCTTAGCAATTTTGGGGATGAAAGTATCTTTCAGATTGATGGTATGATCGAAGGAATGATGGGGCAGAAGTTAAGTGTGAGTGGATTCAGAGAAAACATTGGTGAAATCAGAGAAGAAATCAGGGAGTGATACGTTCTTAGGCTTTTCTGCTTGGGCAAGTTCTGTAGAGATGGTGATCTTCTCAATGTTCTCCTCGAGGGGAGGATACTCATGAAAAGGACTCTTGACCCTTAGAGAGAAATTGATAGAAAATGTCTTCCAGTTGATGATGGGGTTCCACTTCTGAAGCTAGGGCATTCCTAGTATGATCTGGGGGCATGCTAGTCAGACCACCATAAGTTTTACAGTGTCAAAAAATAGTCCTAAGGTAAATGAGATGGTGGTGGTCCATTGGATGGTTCCTTTGGCATTAGGCATTCCATCTACATTGTAGGCAATAACTGGGTTGGAAATAGATGAGAATTTAAATGGTCCAAGGGAGAGAAGACAGGGGTTGATGAAGTTTCCAGTTGCTCCAGAGTCGATGAGGGCGGTAGTGTCGACAGTTTGTTTTGATCCATGCAGCAAAACAGGGAGACGCATAGTTCTATTGCTTCGTGGTGCTACAAGTACATGGTTCAAGGCAAGGGAAGGAGATGTTGGAGCAGCTTCCCTTCTCAAAAATCCCATGCTCTCTTGATTCCAGCAGAGACTTCTGCAGTGAAGACCTCCGCAAGTTCTTCAACAGGTTCTTCATAATAGGTTTGAAGAACCGAGAAGATTTTATCATTGGTTTTGCCAGATGTTTTCAATGAGTTGACGTATTCGTTGAGTTTAGAACACATAAGTTTCTTCTTGGTGATGGGAGGTGGGATGATCTTGGTGTTTTGGAGATTCTAAGAGTTGGAACATGGGGGAGGATAAGTAGGCATGATACAAGTGGCAGAAATATGACAGTTAAGAGCATTGTGACCTTTCTTCCTGCATCAAAAGCAGAGTCTGTCTCGAATGCATTTAGCTCGTTCATTTGGAGTAAGTCTGGACAGAGTAATGCTGTCAACATCCATGGCATTGGGATCTTTCTGGGGATGAAACATGGAGGATGGTTGAGGTCGACCACTACAAAGGAATTGGATTCTCATTTTCTGAGTGTGGAAGGTCTTAGCTTGTTCAATCCAGGCATTAATGGTGACAGGGATGGGAGACATAGATAGGATCATGGTGGAAATCTTCCGATCGACTCCTAGGGAGAATTGGTTGATGAGGGTGATGTTGTTGGTGATTCCAGCTTTACTGGCAAGGTTCTGGAAATCAGTGATGTACTGCTGAAATCCATTGTCGAAGGTTCTATTAGAACATTTAGTTGACTTACGGACAAGTCTAGAAAGATCTAAGTGGGCGGTGGCTTTGGTATCAAAGGGTAGAAGGTGGACTCAAAATTGGCAGTGAATTTGTCAAAGGTTTTCTCAAAGGAGGCAATAGTAGAGTCAGCAAGCTTATTGTACCACATCTCAGTGAAAGAAGCTCCATGACCTTCACTCATCTTGTTTAAGGTGGTGGTGACTTTCCCTTCATCAGAAGAGTACAATGAGGAGTTCTGGGCAAAGTAGGCTTGCATATCTTTAATCCATTGCAAGGCATCAGAGGATTTTCCAGAGAAGTTGGCGGGGAGGGCTGCTTTAAGTTCAGTCTTGGAAGACATATTGATCAGTGGTGCAAAGACAATAGGTGGTGGGATGATGGGTACAAGGGTGACTGGGGGTAAAGCTGATGGTCTAAGATTACCAGGGGATGCAGATGGTCGAACAGATGTTCTGGGTTTACTATGGGGTACTGGGGTGACTGGGATGACTGGGTTACTTGGACAAGGGTTCAAGGGGGTGCTAATGGTGGAGCGAGGGGGAGAGTTGACTTTGATGTTGCTGCCCTCAGACTCGGACTCAGGAATACCAAAGGCTTTGCAGAAACTCGTGGTGACAATGAGGTAGATTCTACATCTAGAGAGGTGGAACCGAGGAGATTCTTGATCTTTTGTTACACAAAGCATATACCAATGTCTGCTTACTTGACAACAGCCTCAGGCAATGCTCATGAAGAGACCGACATCTGAGAAGTTGGCTTTCAAGAAACAATGAGGAAAATAAGGGATTCAACCGAGGCTCAACTGAGGATAGTTCTTAGGAACTCAAGGAGTTGAGACCAGATGTTATGCTTGAATTGTGCAGATCAAGAATAAAGAATACAAGGTAGTGCGACAATACTTTATAGGATTTAGGAAAGTGCACGGACCAAGAAATAGAATTGAAAGGAAGAGTAAGGAACATGATGGAAGGTTGAAGAATACAAGCTGATGTAAGAGAATCAGTGGAGGAGAAACAAGTTCGTTCATAGCCGAAGAAAAGAAACAAGGTTATGACTGGAAATGAGGATAAGCCCTTCAGTGGAATAAGTCGTACCTCTCCACAAGTGGTTTGGAGAATGATAAAGGAAGAGAAGGATATAATGAAAAGGAGACAAAATTGTAACAGGAAGAGTGATTATTCAGGGACATTCAGTGGGGACCAGGATAGTGGGAGGTTTATAGGCATCATCAGACTCAGAGTTGGGTTCAATAGCAGTGGAAGTTTTGGACAAAGGAGGGGATGAAAGGCAGGATTTGAGGGATGGTGTTACAATTTCTCTCCTTTTCATCGTATTCTCTTGTTTCTTTTCCAATGTCCTTACCGCTTCTGGCGTGGGACTTTCTATGACAATTTTGGTTTCATCCTTGTTTGCCATTCTTCTTCATTCTATCTTGCTAGTCTGTGACTAAGCATAGTTCTTCGACCTTCCTCGTCCTTTTATCCGTTTCCATCGCATTCTACCTTGTTCCTTCCCCTTGGTCTGTGCACCTTATGTCTTCCCATAAATAGTGTGTCGTCTCATGTATGTACTTCATTCTCAATCTACGCAATACAAGTGTAATCTTGTCTCAATCCTTGTCTTCGAGTTTAGCTCGATCCCTTAGTCCTCAGTTTCCAAGTAATCCTTGGATATCACTCGTCCTCGTCCTTCATCGAGTATCAGCTCGAACCTTAGTCCTCGTCCTTCTTATTTCCTCTTTGAACGTCAAGACTTAGGACATCAGTCTCTTCGTGAGCATCGCCCTGAGTCGGAATTAGTAAGATTGGAACCTTGGTACACTTCGCATAACAGATGGAGGGGGAATGGGAAGAGTAAGAGTAAGACAAGGAGAGTGAAGGAGGAATTGATTGACATGTTCCAGGTAAGAGTCACATTGATTCTGTGATAAAGATAAGAAAATATGGTGAAAGATTGGATAAATAATAGTGGATGTAAGAGATTTGATAAAATAAGAGAAGCTATGGAGGTGGAGGATGGTTAAGATATGCGTGGGGAGGGCCTTCAGAGCAAAGTGAAGAGGGATTTCATTGGTTTCGGAGGACTGAAGATATTGGGCCAAGGAAACATCATGAAATAGATAAATAAGCTCATGAGTAATGATATCATCTTGGTAGAGCAGATTGTCTTCGATGGCAAAGAGGATATGGGAAGTATCAATAATGGTGGCATACAAGAGGTGGGCAGCGTGAGCTGGAAGAAACATCAGATAGATGTTCCAAGAGTGGAGGGTGGAGTTTGGAGTAGATTGCGAAAAAGAGACAACAGCAGAAGAGAGGAAAGATATTGTAGTGGAAGTGTAGCTTTCATTTGCGGGATACTCATGAAGAGACCATCAAGCAAAGGGAATCTACCTTTATCAGAGGTGATGGTATCATTTATAAGAAGAAAGGATAGAGGCAGAGTGTTGGAGATTTGATTTGGATTTCCAGGTGTTCTCTGCTGAGAAGTATCCTTTCCAAGAAGTCAGGTACAGTCGCTTGGCTTTTGGACCCTTGTGGCAGAGGATGGCTTCTACTTCATACTCCTCTTTGTTATCTATAACATCAGGTGGAGGTTTGGAAAAGGAAGGTCCATATGCATTGGTAGAACGATAAGAAGATAAGAGAGAAGCATGGAAGATGTTGTGTATCTTTCAGATACCTGGAAGTAGGAGTTGATAAGTGAGGGGGGATAGAACGCAAGTGATTTCGAAGGGGCCCAGTGTTTTGGGTGTGAGTTTCCAAGAAGGGTAATGGAGATGGAGATGAGTTGCCTCAAGCCAGACCTTATCTTCTACTTTCCAGGGTGAAAATCATCAAGTGGATCTGGATGACATTATCTTCCTGGTGGACTCATGGGCAGCAAGGGCTTCTTTGCAAGATTTGTCAAGGAAAGATAGTCTATTCTCAAGGACAAGGAGGAAGGTTTTTCCAAGGGGTGGGTAGGATTGAGGTTCGTAGCCATAGAATAGGGAGACTAGAGATTTCTTGGTAGAGCTATGGGGGGCAGAGTTATGATGAAATTTGGCAGAGGATAATGAGTGCACCCAGGACATAGGGTTGTTGGGGGCCATGGTCAGAAATGAGGGTATCATGGAGACCAAAGCACTTGAAAACATTATCGAAGAATACTTGAGCGATCCCAGCGGCATCGATAGTTTTAGAGCAAGGAGTGAGGATTACCCTCTTTGTAAGACCATGGTCTACTATGACCACAATAGAATCATAGCCTGTGGATAGTGGAGATCAGTGATAATGTCGACAAAGAGTTGCTCAAATGGAAGGGAGTATGAGGAGGGGATAGGAACTAAAGGAGGAATGGTGGGATGGGTATTAACTTTGCTCTGCTGACAAATGGCGCAACCATCAAAAAGTTTTTGACAAAGGAGACAAGGCCTGGCCACCAATAGTCATGCTTGAGGATGGATTTCATATAAAAGTTACCCATATGGCCCAAGAGAGGGGAAGAATGGATGGCATGGAGTAAGGCAGAGCAAGAGGAAGGGGGAACAAACATTCGACCTTTGAAATAAAGATGCCTGTTGTTGAAGGTCCAATTGGACAAAGTGGCTCAAGAAAAAAGAGGAGAACTTTCTTTAAGCACAGAAAGAACACAAAGAACAAAGGGATCAGAAGAGATAGAGAGGGAAATGGATTTCACCAAGGCAAGATCAAGGGCATTGATAACTATAGGATCAGGGATGATGGAAGAATCTTGATTGTCGAGGGAGGTATCGGGAAGATCTATTTGAGAAAGGGCATCAGCAGGTCCCATTTGCAAATCAGGGGTGATAACCCATTCAATATTAAAGTCCTGTAAAAAGAGAGCCCAATGGGCTTGATGATGAGATAATTTGCAAGGATTTTTGATATACAAGAGATTCTTGTGGTTGGTAATGACCGAGAGGGAAAACAGAGTCCCTAGGAGGTAGTGTTTCCATTCCATTATAAGGGTGAGGATTATGGTGAGGAGTTCCCTATCATAGATGTCCTAGTTTCATTCAGCGAGGAAGAAGGTCTTTGAAAAGTACAAGCAAGGATGAAGGTCACTGTTAGAATCTCTCTGCATAAGGACAGCACTGGCGGCAACCAGGGAGACGTTGGTCATAATGGAGAAGGAGCAAGAGGTATCAGGAATGGATAGAACAGGGGCAGAAGAAAAGACAAGATGAAGAGTATCAAAGGCATGTTGTTGGAGGGGAGTCCAGACCCAATGTTGGTCCTCCTTCATGAGGAAGGTGAGGGGAGTGACAATATTAGAGTAGTTGGGGATGAATTCACGATAGAAGTTTGCGAAACCTAGAAAGAAGCAAACTCCTTTGACCATCAAAGGAGGTTTCCTATCAGCGATGGTGGAAAGCTTGGTAGGGTCCATATGCATGAATCCATTGCCAATGACCATCCCTAGGTATTCCATGGTGGGGATATTGAAAGAACATTTAGAAATTTTGACTGAGAAACCAGCTTCACAATGTCTTTGAAGGACCTGTCAAGTTTGTTCATAGTGAAGTTCCAACATTCCATGGGTGGGGATACCAAGATCATCCATATAGATCTTGAGCCAGAGTTTGGTGATCATGTTGGCGAAGGTGTGGTTCATAAAAGCTTGAAAGGTGGCAGGGGTGTTACAGAAACCAAAGAACATAACAGTGGGCTTGAATAAACTGAAAGGAGTGATGAAGGCAGCTTTCCATTGGTTGGTTTCCTGGATGCAGATGTTGTTATAGCCCCAGCAGATATCAAGTTTGGTAAAGTAATTGAATTCCTTTATATCATCAACGAGTTTGAAGATGAGTGGCAGAGGGTAGGTGTTTCATATGGTATGACTATTGAGGTACCGATAGTCTTGACAGGGACAAAGAGATCCATCCTTCTTTGGGACAAAGAAAAATGGGAATGCTTGGGGGGATTTTGAGGAGACAATTTGGCCAGTTGAAAGTATCTTTCAAGTCAATGGTGTGGTCAAAAGATCAATGGGGCAGAAGTTGGGTGTGGGTAGATTCAGAGAAAACATCAGCAAAATTGGAGAAAAAGTCTGGAATGGACATGTCCTTGGGTTTCTCAGCTTGGGCAAGTTCTATGGAGATAGTGATCTTTTTGATGTTCTTTTTGAAGGGAGGATACTCACAAAGAGACCTCTTGACTTTCGAGGAGAAGTCGATAGAAAAGACCCTCCAATCAATGGTGGGGTTCCATTTTTGAAGCCAAGGCATTCCAAGTATAATCTGAGGATGAGCTAGTCGAACAACCATAAATTTTATCATATCAAAGAATGGTCCGGAGGTGAACGAGATAGTGGTGGTCCATTGGATGGTTCCTTTGGTGTTAGGCATTCCATCCATGTTGTAGGCAATAACCAGGTTGGGAATGGAAGAGAATTTGAATGGTCCAAGAGCTAAGAGATGAGGGTCAATAAAATTTCCAGTTGCTCCAGAATCAATGAGAGTGGTGGTGTTGACAGTTTGTTTTGATCCATGCAATGAAACAGGTAGTTCTATTGCTTTGTGGTGCTACAAGTACATGGTTCAAGACAAGGAAAGGAGACATTGAAGTAGCTTCCCTTCTTGAAAATCCTGTGCTCTCTTGATTCTGATGGAGACTTTGGCAGTAAAGACTTCTGCAAGTTCTTCAATGGGTTCTTCATAGCAGGTTTGGAGAACAGAGAAGATTTCATCATTGGTCTTGCCAGAGGTTTTCAAGGAATTGTCATATTCATCAAGCTTGGAATGAGTGGGCTCTTTCTTGGGAATGGGAGGGGGGGTAATTTCAGTGTTTCGAATATTCTGAGGATTAGAGGATGAATGAGGATGGATGGGCATGGTATGAGTGGAGGAAATACAACAGTTGTTGGTGTTGTGACCCTTCTTTCTACATCAGAAGCATAATCTGTCATGGATGCATCTAGCCCATTCATCTGGGGTAAGTTTAGACAAAATGACACTGTTAATGTCCATAGCATTAGGATCTTTCTGAGGGCGAAATGCAGAGGAGGGTTGAGGTTGACTGCTACAAAGTGATTGGATTCTCATTTTCTGAGCATAGAAGGTTTTGGCTCATTCAATCCAAGCGTTGATGGTGACAGGGATGGAAGACATGGATAAGATCATGGTGGCGATTTTCTGATTGACCCCTAAAGAGAACTAATTGATAAGAGTGATATCGTCGGTGATTCCAGCCTTGCTAGCAAGATTCTGAAAGTTGGTAATGTATTGGTGGAAACCATGGTCAAAGGTTCCATCAGGACTTTTGGTGGATTTCTGAACAAGCTTAGAAAGATCTAAGCAGGCAGTGGCTTTAGTATTGAAGGGGTAAAAGGTGGACTCGAAGTTGGCAGTGAATGTATCAAAGGTTTTCTCGGAGGAGGCGATGGTGGTGTCGGCAAGTTTATCATACCACATCTCGACAAAGAAAGCTCCGCATCCTTCACTTATCTTATTCAGGGTAGTGGTGACTTTTCCTTTATCGGAAGAGTACAATGAGGAGTTTAGGGTGAAGTAGGCTCACATGGATTTGATCCATTGAGAGGCATCAGAAGATTTTCCAGAGAAGTCAGCAGGGAGAGCCACCTTGAGTTTGGTCTTAGAAGACATGTTGATCAGTGGTACTAGGGTGGCAGATGGTGGGACAATGAATACAGGAATGACTGGAGGTAAAACCAAGGGTCTGGGGTTACTAGGAGGTACAAGTGGTCAAGTGGGGAGTCTAGGATTATTGGGTGTTGGTGTAGCAGTGACGACTGGGTTGTTGGGACAAGGGTTCGAGGGGGTACTAGTGATGGATCAAGGAGGTGAATTGACTTCGATGTCACTGCCCTCAGACTTGGATTCAGGAATACTGAAGGCCTTGCAGAAACTTGTGGTGATGATGGGTAGGTCCTACACCTAGAGAGGTGGGACCGAAGAGATTCTTGATCTTTTGTTATGTGAAGCATATGCCAATATTTGCTTACTTGACAACGTCCTCAGGCAATACTCATGAGGAGACTGACGTCTGAAGAGTTGGCTTTCAAGAGACAACAAGGAGGACAAGGGGTTGAGCTAAGGCTTGAGTGAGGATAGTTTTAAAGAACTTGGAGGATTGAGACTAGACATTACACTTATATTGCACAGATCAAGAATAAAGAATACAAAGGATATGCAACAATACTTATATGAAGAGTAATTGTGCATGGACCAAGAAGATAAGAACTGGATGGAAAAATATGGAACATAATGGAATGGTAAGGAACACTAGGTGACATAAGAGAGACAGCAGAGGAGAGGTAAGTCCAATCAAAGGCAAAGAAGAGAAATGGAGTTACAACTAGAGATGAGGATGAAACCTTCTGTAGAGTAAGTCATCCCTCTCCAAGAGTGGCATGGAGAATGATATAGAAAAAGGATGATATGGTGAAAAGGGAGCAAAATCGTAACACTTCTGATACATTACTTATCTTTGTTGCCTTTAATCTTTGAACTAATGTACAAAAAAAGGAACATGTCATCACCAAGTGACCCATCAGCAGCACCCAGTGCTACATCCTCAAGCTCAGCCTAGGGCCTAGCTGTTTGATAACCTCCTGTTCATTATATCCCTTATACGTCTCTCTGTCTTTCCCCAGTATGTTATCTACTAAATTTGCACCCTCATTCCTCACCTGGTGTGGCTTTAACTTTGAAGGAACAGTAATGGTGCATGGGTTCTTTGTGGGAGGTGCAGGCTTTGGCTTGCATTTCTGGAACATGCATCTCATATCTTGGCAGGATCCAGGGCCTTGATTGATGATAGACATGTGTTTTGAAATGACAAAATCCCATACATCTTCATACAATGGTGTTTGACTTCCAAAAATTGCATGAACATGGCAGCTTGACCTGCAATGTACATTAAACACACCTCTCCTTTCGTTTCATATGCATATTGTACACTATTCCTTGATCAGCTAATGAAATGTGGACAACCCTTGTACCGATGATCCATTTCTCAACCTTGGTCTGGCAAGTTGGTTGTGATCCATTGATTGGTGGATGAGATAACTTTTGGGGATCTTTAATGTATAAGAGATTTTTGTGATTGGTAATGACAGAAAGAGGGAAGGAAGTGCCCAAGAGGTAATGTTTCCATTCGGTAAGTGTGAGGATGATGGCAAGGAGTTCTCTGTCATAGATATCGTAGTTTTGTTCAGTGAGGAAAAAGGTTTTGGAGAAGTACAAGAAGGGGTGTAAATTGCCATTAGAATCTTTCTGCATAAGGATAGTGCCTGCGGCGACTAAGGAGGCATTGGTCATGATGAAGAACAGACAAGACGTGTCAGGAATGGATAGGACGGAGGCAGAGGAAAAGATACGACGGAGAGTATCAAAGGCATGTTGCTGGAGGGGGTCCAGACCCAGGGTTGGTCTTTCTTGGTGAGGAAGGTAAGGGGAATGACGATGTCAGAATAGTTGGGGATGAATTTATGGTAGAAGTTTGCAAAACTGAGGAAGGAACAAGCTTCCTTGACTAAGGAAGGAGGTTTCCAGTCAGCAATGGTGGAAAGTTTAGTAGAATCCATACGAATGAGCTTGTTGCTGATGATCATCCCTAGATATTCCATGATGGGGGTGTTGAAGGAACACTTGGAGATCTTGACCAAGAGGCCAGCTTCATGAAGTCTTTGGAGAACACATCGGGTTTGTTCATGGTGAAGTCCCAATGTTCCATGGGTATGGATGCTGAGGTCATCCATGTAAATCTTAAGCCAATGTTCAACGATCATATCTGCAAAGGTGTGATTCATGAATGCCTGGAAAGTGGCTGGGGCATTGCAGAATTCGAAAAACATGACAGTGGGTTTGAATAAACTGAGAGGAGTAATAAAGGTGGCCTTCCATTGATCAATTTCTTGAATGTGAATGTTATTATAACCCCAACGGATATCAAGTTTGGTGAAGTGTTTGAATTCCTTCATGTTGTCGACTAATTCAGAAATAAGTGGCAGGGGGTAGGCATTTCGTACGGTGTGGCTGTTAAGATATCGATAGTCTTGACAAGGGCGGAGAGAACCATCTTTCTTGGGGACGAAGAAGAATGGGAATGCTTGGGGGGATTTCGAAGGAACGATCTGACCAGTCTTCAAATGTTCTTCAATGAAGGCTTTACAGGTTTCTTTTTTAGCCGGGTTAAGTGGATAGATCTTGGCAATCTTAGGGACGAAAGTATCCTTCAGGTCGATAGTGTGATCAAAGGGGCGATGGGGAGGAAGTTGGGTATGAGTTGATTTGGAGAATACATCAGCAAAGTCAGAACAAAAATCTGGGAGGGGAATGTCTTTAGGTTTCTCTGCTTGGGCGAGTTCCATGGAAATGGTGATCTTTTCGATGTTCTCCTTGAGGGGAGGATACTCACAAAGAGACCTCTCAACCCTCGGAG